>JADDOH010008659.1:0-134177 GCA_016648135.1 Agrypnia vestita | reverse complement strand
TGAATATGAACTATTTCCGCCTCATAATGGCGCCTGGAACCAATACTAAAAACCTCACTAGAAATAATAAATGCGACTAAATCTCGATAAATACAATATATACTATTCGTAATACGTCGTTGAATTGGCACATGAATCATCTAATGGATGAAGGACCCCGTTGTGTATCGTAATAACTTCAAATTCTTTTATAGGAGCAGTGTGGAAACAATTGCATAATATTACGTAATAAAACATCTAACGAACCTAATAATCTATACATTTATGTTACAATAAAATACGTTCACTAGAAAGAATTCGTGTATTAGAAATAAAACATATCCGTTTGGAAACAACCCAATAAAATCAATCGAACGGCATAAAGAGGAGAAATTCACATATTAAATAACACTGAAACTAATAATTTTAAACACTTTATATTAACATATTCTTACCTTGAATGGTGTCGTCTTAGACGTGTATGAACCTGTTCATATTAATTCCTGGGGAAAATAATACATATATTTGCTATCTACGAAATAAGACATTTTTGAAACGAAACTTCTTTATAAATAAGTAGATAAGGTCTCGGGGATGGTTTGTTCGAAAGGATTCTACAACAGCCCGTGAGTTTATATGAAATAATAGTTTCTTTGAATGCTAAATTTTGGTTTTTTAAACCCTCAGCATCTCTGCCGAGGGGGGTTAAGGCTTCGCGCCCGCCTAAACCTGGTGACCAGCTTCCTAAGTGACTAAATGGCCCCCCTTGTTCCTCTCGAACTTCGGAGACTCTATCTCTTCTTTACGAGATGTGATCCTGTGACGCCTCTCTTTTAGGTTTATAATTGAGATGTACGTACTCTTTTGGTACGAGTTTCTGATGATGGGTGTTGTCTTGAGGCGCCTTTCTTTTAGGCCGGTGTTTGAAGAATCATGTACTCTTTTGGTACGAATTGATGACGACATTAGCCTCCTTTGCGGGCATAGTCAGCGATGTTACAAATTATTGTGTAATCTCATTATGCCTTTTCAGAGCGGCGTCCCACGATTCTGCATCTTGCAACATTTACTTTGGACAAATGTTAGAGTGTTAGTAACATATTTATAATATCCCAATATGAGTGAATGGTTTTTATATTTATTCTGACCCTGTCTTTCTTACAGAGGACGAAATAGAAGTTAACGTTTTCTATCAAGGTTTTACAGCATTCAAGCATGGAAATCCTTCCAAAGACAAAGGGAACCTTTTTGTTGGTTTAAGTAGTTTGCGCCAGATGAGGTTAGGAGGTCGGTTTATTGACGACCCCGAGCAACAAGGAGGACCCCGCCTTTAAGGGGCCCTGCAGGGGCTTGTGCGGGTTCCACGCCCAAGTGCCGGCAATCATCCACCCCTCAGCCAGCTAGGCTAACACAAACCAGATATCCCCAATCTTTAGTTAGATCTCCCCATTTTGTCCTTTACTCGTCATTCTGAAGCCACTTATTAAGCTGAATATACCGAGGTACTCAAATCATAAAGAGTTAACTGAAGACCGGATTGCGCAATACTTATGCAATACAGTAATTATTATAATGCTACTAAGTAATTCATATAGAAATCCGTGTATTCAAATTTTAGCATAAACGGTATGAAATTCGCTTTGCATAAAAATACATCCGTTTGGAACGGAATTCTCGTACGATTTGGATTGATATCTGGTTATGCAATACATAACGCGTCGACAATTATTATGAATCTATTAAGCACTGCTTATAAAGCTCCGTAAAATCAATTGTTAATACAAATGGTATGAAAATCCCCATGCATCAAAATATATTCGTTTGGGAGATATTCCCGTACGAATTGAGCCAAGATCACACAAGAAATCGTGATATTAATTATACATTATTGCTCCGATTTTAAATCTTCCCAAAATAAATACATTTCAATAGTGAAAATAATTAATCGATAGATAATATAAATGTGTTCCTTAGCTGTTACACAGTGGCGGTATGATCCTCTCTGCTACTGATGAATGGTAGATTCCTCCATAAGTCCGGGCAGCAACTCCGTCCGCAAATGCTGTTCTGGAACTCAGGGCTCCGTCGGTAGTCTGTCGGGCAGCGCTCCCGCTAGCAAGTCTGGTCTCGAACTGAAGGGGCTGAGTAATCGTGTTCGCTCCTTTTATACTCTCGATTGCACCATATCTTCGAAATCCACGCTAGTGCAGTGACTCATCCTATGCGCGATGACCTCACCGCCGGCGCTCGCCATTGGCCGGATTCAGCCATCAGGACGGTCGCCTCCGGCTCAACCCGTCGAAGGCAAAGCGCGCCTGTGATTGGTCCGTTTCGTTAAGATAATGGTAAAGCACTCGCTACACGCGAGACTTGCTGTTCCTATTCATAAATAATAAAGGCTCGTTCGCACCTACTCACAAGATCGAGTCTATTAGGATTGGCAAACAATATTAATTTAACACAGAATTATATCTATGGTATAATAAAGATCCAAGAAAATATTACTTGTATAGCTGAATATTCAATATTTTGTTAGCCTCTTGTAATACATAGAATCTCGAGAAATATATCAGGCTTTTACTTTTAAACGATTCAAACCAGAAGAAATATATTTTTGATGTCCATACTTGGCTTTTTTGAATATTATTATTTTAAGATTTTCTAAATTTATTAAATCTATCTCTATGTCGACCATCACAATGTAATGCAAGATGGTATGAATATAAGAATTACATATAGACTACATACACACATGCATGAGCAAAAGAGGTTTAAGGGCGGCCATTTCTAAGGTGCACCAAATTGAGGAAAAATGTAAAAAAAAATAGTTTATACAAATATCACTACTATATAAGTACCGTTTCGTTTCAAAAAAGGACAAAAGATGTGAAAAGTACTCTATGAGTACATTTCTAAAATTTTGCCCAAGCAATCCTTCAAAAATATAATGAGAAAAAATCAATCATCAAGACCCATAAAATTTTATTGTAAAATTTCAGGGGACAGCATTGTATTGAAATGGAGCCGGTCAAACACGTCTTCTAAAATTACCAAGACACATTGGTTGTGGGTGGGCTTCATATCAATACTCGGTACTGAGATTTATCTCAACTACATCTGTGAGATTTACCTAACGATAATGGATAATATTCATCTGTAAACAAAAATATATTATTAACAATATTTTATAGGTATGTTCACTTTACAAAATGCGACGTTGCATCGTGTAAAGTGATCCCTTAAGCCAGCTTGTACAGGTCACAAGCACTGAGCCACCCTATAAACCAATGTTTCTAAACACGTTTTCTATATATTTAATTTAATTCGGTCATCCAACAGGTAGACACAATTGCTTGATAAGATGAAATACAAAAAAATAGTTAAATGTCTCCCTCAATTAAAGGAAAACACAAATAGGACGTAATCATAGATAAGTCAATTTGACAATGACAGATAAAACATCATTTAAACAATTGTTCCAATTGTTCCAAATTTAGCTTTAACATATACATATAGACTATGAGACTTTCATAATTTATCTTAATTAAAAATATATTTGTCATTCATTACATAATAAAAATACAGTGAACCTATTATTTTATTTTCGCAATCATCGGAATGCATAAAGTGGTTAGTTAATTAATAAGTGGTTAAGTGGTAATCACTACGGGCACTGAAAATAGAATATGCTCCGTAAAATTCATGAATCTTCGAACAAGGAATGTTGAGAAGAAACATTCTGAACCGCCTGTACAGTAGGGAAGCTTTTCAGCTACTCTTTATTTAATGCCCTGTCGAAACAAATGCTATCGTTCCCATGGTGACAATCTATTTTATTAATATTTTTGGAGCAGCATTAAAACCTTTATCTGATTATTTTTTTGTGACAGAGTTGTATCAGAAATGTGATATTATTTTCCCACCCAAATTAAGTATTCAGTGTAAAACGAATGTTATCGAAATTTCCAGGTAATCAATAAATCATCTTGTTTATGTCATGCTGTTAATTTATTCTTTTATCTTCAGAATTTTGGAAGATGTTCGCGTGTTTGTTGTCAAAGTATGCTCGCAACTACGGACGAAAGTAACTAAACTAGACTAAATTTGAAATCACAGATGACCAAAATATATAGACAACCGATGTAAATTTTTCGGTACATAATTTTTTTTTTATAGATAAAACCACTTTTTTTGTAAGAAATATTAAAAATTCATTAATTAATTAATTCAATATAATTCATTTAAATTAACTACCAGAATAAAAAACTTTAAATGCAGGATAAATGTATCTTAATTATACGCGAGGAAAATATTCTTTCGCTGTTACCCAATCTCCTCGTCTCGCTTGAAGAAGGGGTTTTATTTTTGTCTACAATTTTATACTTTGTGATTGAAACTAAAAACTATCAAACTAACAAACACAGAAAATTAATGAGTCAATATCAAAAAAATTAAAATGAAAGGTAACATCAGGAAGCATTTGTATTATTAATGAAATGGATTGTTTCTGTACATCTTAAAAAAATATATATATATAATTTTAGTATTTAGGTAGGCACGTGTTACTTTTTTATTTTGGAATTTAGGCGGAAATTTTTTAAAAACAGCAACATAATTACGTAATACACAGTCGTCTTTTAGGGTGTAATAGATTTCAGAGAGTTGATATTGCACAAATTTCTCCAAATATATTTTATTTTATTTTATTTGGTTTAGCAGAAACACAGGCATAATATGCACTTTAAATTTTAAATATGATGGCATAATGTAATGTCATAGAAATAATATCGTATTATGTTACATTGTTATATTGCAGAAGTATAATCACACAAGTTGTTTTATCTCTTGCATCAATGATAATATTTTCAATTGAAATAAAATGTTATTTTTGAATTTCGATTTGCAGTCTAAAAACATGTCTAGAAAGATCAATCTCATAACGAGATATCATTCAGAGACGCCAACCTTGATATATTCTTTATTACACAGTTCAAAAGTGAAATATTGATAAACTTAGTTGATGGTCATTTGAGCGTGTAATACATGCTCGTCATAGACACACGGTATTGACCTTGGAACCCGTGCACTCGCCGTAAACTTGTTAATCTATTAAACATTCCTAAATTCCATTTATTGATTTGTGATAGGCTTTATGTTGTTCCGAATATTATTAACAATTTATTTATCACTAAGACATTATTTATTATTATTTATTTATCATAAAAAGTGTAGTATGTAAAAAACCTGAACAATCACCTAATCAAGAACATATTCCTAAATTGTATTTATTGATTTGCGACAATTTTTATTTTGTTCTGAGTATTATTTTAAATTCATTATATCATTAAAGCATAATTTATTAACTTACCAAAAAAAGTGTAGGTATTACGTATTGTGTAAAAACTTTTTAATCAGGAACTCAATTTTAAATTGTTTTTATTGATTTACGTAAGTCTTTATTTGTTCTGAATATTATGTACAATTTATTTTATCAACTCATTATTTTTTATTAATTTATCATAAAAATGTGTAATTATATCATATTCAAAATGTTCAAAAATATTTATACTTTGTATTCTAATGTCACTATAGGACCATCTATCAGTGTCAATAATGATCTGTTGACAGTCTGTACGCTAATAAAAAATTGCAATTAATTAAAATTATTTCAATTTATTGCTTTTTTTACTATTTGAGTATACAAATTCCGCCTACAAGAGCAAACTTTTTCTGTTCGTATTTTAAGTGTCTAGGTGGGAATAATACAAGCAACGTATGGATTTTACCAATCACAATTATTTTAACTTTTGCAATTAATTATATTATTATTTTGTTGCTTTCAATATTAACAACGTCCATAGATATTTTTCTTCGAAAAGTAGTCGATTGATACGTCAATTATCGGCAAAAATATATGATTTGTCCAGTTCGCCCCTCGCAGGAGCGCAGAGCACTCCGAAGCATAACGGAACAAAAAACAGTGGTTTTCCCGCCGTAGCAGTCGGACAGAGCGACTAACCTCAGCGAGCATCTCTTAAACCCGAAACTCCACCGGAGAAGACGCCCTTATTGGATCCTACACACGTCTCTCTTTTTCCACCGGGAGCCGTCGCGCCTCCGCATCTCGCCGTCCCGCTCGCTGGGCGGCGCGTTGATACGGCTCAGAGGTTAACATGGCGGAAAATTGTATTCGACGCCAGCGGAGCTTTTGAGCTGGATTACAACGTTATTGTATTTTTACCGTGTTATTTAATTTAAAATAACCGAGCATGTTAGTGCAACGCTCTTGCTTTGTCACATAATTAAAAATAATGATAATCTGACTGCTAATTACTTTATTAAATTTTTCGTACACAAAATTCCAGAGTAAAATGAAATATCGTTGAAATAAATTTAATTTATCTACCTACTTCAAAGCAAATAGAATCGAAATAACTTTGAAAATATACCATCACTGTCATGTATTCTTTTGAAAGCTGTATAAAGAGCAATATAAGATGTGCGCGATGGACAGGTCAACCTAATAAGGCCTCCCCTCAATGAAATCATCTGTCCTCTCGCTATCACTCATTTTTGGTATGAGCGGGACTTTATTGATAAACTACGACGTACATCTGCGTTCTCAGTATTCCAGAATAAGAAAAGTAATTATAAATTAAATCAAATAGGCGACCCATTCTTCTCGTGTATTGTCAAGTTAAGTAAGTTATCATAACTTTTCTACGCCACTAGCCAAATGTTGCTTCAGCCATTATTTTTCCATGTATTGTAATGATATGGCAAACCCACTGAATACAAAACGAAATAAATAGAACGCTCTATTAAAAAAAACGCTGTATAGGCCTCTCGTAATTTTTAAAATAAATATCTCAAAAGAATTTATCTATAATAGGCATCACACAACATCGGGATCAAGCAATATTCAGTTTGTGACGACAACAAGGCGACATCTCCGTAATAAAGGCAGTGTGATTCGTGAGGGTGATATTACAACGCACGAGCAAGCCCGGTGCGACCAGCAGTGATACCAGCGAAAGTGAATAAAAAGATACCGAGGCGAGTAGTTTCTACGAAAGAAGATTGAACGGAATTCACCAGAAGTAATGTAAGTGATAGAAGTAGCGTTAACCAGTGCATATTAAGGAACAGTTTAATAATATGTGTGTGAAATATTTGGGAGACATTTAACACGTGTCCAGTGACCTTCTTTGATAATAAATTAAATTAAATTAATTTCCAGTGTTTTTATTTGCCTCCTAAAGTCAAAGTCAGATCCTCAATTGAAATTATATGGCAATATTCAGCATTTGGGATGTGGATCCACAGAAAAAAGCTTAAAATTTGCAGAAAGGATAGCGTTACGAATTAAGGTGTTATGAATTAGGATAAACTACATTCACGTCTCAAGAGACGAAACTATTAATGAAGGAAACGTGTATGAAGTCTTTATAGGGTGGCCCAGGTCTTACGACCTGTATGAGCTGGTTTAAGTGATCACTCTACACAATTTAATGTCCACCAAATTCAGCGCAAGAACATCACACATGCTAGAGACAATAATTGTCCTTCACATGATATAGTACGATTTTCACCTATGGTAATGATACACCTATTTTAGATTTAACACGTTTCTCATATAAATAGCTTCGTTTCCATGAGACTTCTGTAATTTATCTTAATTAATAAATATCGCTCTGTGGACCGAATCCAGTAATGTGTTAGATAACATACATTTAAAATTATATTTAAGATGTTATGGTTTGGATGGATGAAAAATATGAAGTAGGTGTATAGAAAAATCACTATCCAAAAAATTCAACACGTAATGAGACATGTAGTGTAAACTTTTTTTTAATTAAAGGTATATCGACAAAAAAAAATAAAACTGAAGCGTTTGAACCTTTTCTCAGAGAGTTTCGCACACTCGGAAAGTTCCAGCAGCTCATAAGCACATTTGTCAAAATATGATTGCAGTTTTTACACGTCATTTTCTGCTACAAAAGCGAAATGAGAGAGATCTTTCCCTCTGGCTATTCCCGAGTGTATTGCTCCCGATATATGACACTTTTAAATTTCATTACCGTCCGTTCCAGCATTATCTTTATGGAGGGGGACAGCTTTTCCTTCTCGGCCAGATCCCTCCTGACCCGATCTCCGGTCCACTTCCGAGTGACAAATGTACATCTTGGGAATTTTATATAATGTCCGTTTTTGGAATTTAAAAACAGATATATAAAACATTGTAAATTATTTTATTATTAATTTCACATAAAATAAATTGAATGTTATAAATCTTATCTATCGGAAATTTGTAGATGATAAGCTCGGTAACGACGAGTATGTATGTGCCATGTTATAAGAACAGTTTTTGTTAAGTGGTACTTAACTTTGTGGTTGGATACATTTACAAATAGAATAACATTTTAAAGCCAGTCGGCTTCGGAACATGAGTTCCTTCAATAATACTTATTCATACAAAGAATATTTACTGACTCAATCATAGGCAAATTTATAAAAGTAAAGATATTGTACCAATTTAAAAATTACTTCAATTAAGCCTCGAGAAAAGAACAAATGTTCCTTTTGAACGAAATCTTTTGTCGTTATAATACAAAATGTCAGCAATTAAACAAACAAAAAGTTTGTAAATGAGTTGCTTCCTAATATGTACAACCTCGAAATCACGGATTAAAGTAAGAGTTTATAGTAAAATTTGATGACTCGAGAAAGTTATTTGTCATTAAAAATGTCCTTAGGTTTTCACGACCTTTCAGAATCTTCTGCGTATAGTTTTCTGGGATATTCTGCCGTGAACATGTGACCTCTCTGGGCAACGTTTCGAATCCCATTGCATGGTCCATCGGCCCTGATGATGATCTGTGTATAACAGAAGATTGTTTGTCATTCTCTCATACATTCCACACGAAAAATCTCAGCGACTATTTCTTTATTCTTTCAACTTCACACGTTCTCTCTTAGGGCCGGTTATTTGATCAATGGTAATGGTAATAGTTGAGCAAAAAGCGTAAAATTTCGCATTTTCCTCCAATCCATATCCCGTTTTCGTTAAAATCTCTATTTTTTGCTTAACTCTCACCAATACCAACGATCAGACAGCCCGCACTTTTTAAGAACAAATTTTTGAGCACAATTACCGAATTTTATCTCCAGAGGCATCATAACCATTTAAGATAAATTATAGATGAATAGCTTCGCCTCTGTGAGACATCTTTGATATATTTAAACCGGCGCTAAGTTTATTCATTCTTCACCCTATTGCGCATAGATTCATCTCAGCGACCACACCTTCCGTGTATTTGCTCGTGAACGAGTCCCCACGGGAGAGGTAATTGTTTTAGGTCATATCACGGCGGAGCTTAGAATCAACAATCAGCGCGGAAGGGAGGGCCCGCGGCCGGCAAATACGTTCCTGCGCGGCGACAATAGCCGCGGCAATTAATCACGGACTTATCACTCGCTAAACCGGATTTAAATAGATAACTAGTTAATTTAATCGGATTAACGGTATGCTAGTGTGCGGCGGGCGCGGCCGGGGTGTTGATGGCCAGTGCGAGCGCGGGTGAGTAATGGCGGCCATTGTGCGCTAGGGCTGCCACGCATCCCCGCGCAAATTTTAATAAAATAAAACATACCTAAGCATTATATCGCTAATCACTCTCGATGGTAGTTCGTCGATTGATCACAAAAGCGCGTAAACTTTGTTTGCCAACAAAGCGCAAACAAAAGAGTACGGCGCACAAACTAATTACAAAATTTATAACGTAATTTGTCGTGAACAACGTAAATATTTTTTCCATAACAACAATAAGTTTGTGCTTAAATTATTTACGTTAATAAAAATAAAACAGTTTTATAGAACCACTATTAATAGTAATAGTCAGTCAGTAGGTACTTTATTTTAATTTCCTCTATTTTTTAATTTTCCTCTATTTTAATTTTATACAATTGCAAGATTGTTTTTTTATTACACTTTCTCTAAATATAATTACCGATGCATTTTTTCGTAAGTTGATCTTTATATAATTCAATTCAATGTTTATTCAATGTTCAATGTTACAAATGTTTACAGTGTTTACAAAATTTAATGAAGCTTTTTTCATTGTTGTTGAGTGTCTTGGCAGCAAGTAAACACTAAATTGATTTGACGCCCTGCCTGCTACACTAGTAATTTACTGTATTATAGCAGACAGTGCTCTTCCAGTAGTATAATGTTCAAGAATATTTATTATTTATATAACATTTGTGAATAAATCTTATTGCCAATTAAAATTAAGTAATAGTAATAATTAAATGTTTACAATTTAATAATGGTGTTTATATTATTATTTACCAAATATAACTTTTTAATATTTTGATCTATACTTTGATTTTTTAATTTTATTTTTGTTATCCTGACGAAGAAGCCATTGGCTTCGAAACATGTAGAATTTTTTTTCAATAATAAAGTGGTGTTTACAAAGTTATTTTATATAAATTATAATTATGTCACCACAAAATAATTTTGCTATATTTGAAGAAGAAGAATAAATAGTTGTTGTGTACAAAGTTTTTTTATTAATAAAATAGGTATTTCAATCATTTTTAACAAAAGTAGGCATCGAAAATGTCTGAATAATTTTAAATGTGGGACATCGTTGATCAAAATCACATAAGAAATAAATTTCCGCGTAGGTACTTATCGATAAATTTCATGCATATTCACATATGGGAGAAAATATTTGTAGTTTATCGATACATTCATGGTTATTTCAATAATTTTAGCTCTCTAATGCACACTGGGAACGTTTTACCTATTAATTGCTCAGAGAATATTTTTTCTTCTGAATGAAGGCTTTAACTTTGTGGTGACATTATTATTAAAATAAAACAAAAATCACTTTGTCTTCACCACTTTATTAGATTATACAATCTACATGTTTCGAGAACAATGTTATCTTCTTCTGGATTGTTTGTGTGCTGAAAGTACCTACTGACTGAGTACACAAACAATCGTGAAGCAGAGAACATTTTTCTCGAAACATGTAGATTGTATAATCTAATAAAGTGGTGAAAACAAAGTGATTTGTGTTTTATTTTAACGTTTTACCTATTTAGACACGTAACTCAGTAATTTTAATTGATGTTCTAGGCCTTAATAACACGGTTTTTGAAAACGAAAACAAACTTCATGTATCAAAAAACAAACCGACGGTCCCTATGTAAACAAAGAAATCTATATAAAAGCAATTTTACAGGAGAGCTGTTTAAAGTTTAGCTTTACATACAAAATGAGCTTTAAAAAATGTTTGTTTGATTTTACGTCAGTTCTTTTTCTGAAAAAAGTAGAAACATTTTAAAAAAAAAATTGTATTGCGGAGAAGGGTATTTTCTGTGTATTGGTTCACAATAGTCAAAAATGCACGTTTGATAGATGTTCGAGTAGGGACCGTCGATTACAATTTAATTGGAGTTGATATTTGTCCCTCTGTTATATGTGATATACACCTAAAATATATTTCAAGAACCATGAAAAAACCTAAATTTAATTTAACGTCGTTGTTATAATTTTATTTTTTTATTAACACCTATAATTATTTTGTAGTGATTTACTACTGATTTTTGTTTGGTTCAAGTATTAGACTCATTAATTTTTATACATAAATAAAACACTTTGTTTCTACCACACATAATTTTATTATATCAACACGTTCCCTTCTTCAGGACATGTAATGTACCGTCCTGTTTTTTTAAATCTTAATTTAAGCACGGTATCTACACGAACTTAATACTTGATAATGATGTACGATACTTCTAAGATAATTTTCATACTTACAATATTATATATTTTATATATATTGTTATATTACAATAATATCATAAATACCTTCTTTCTTGTTAAAATAGTTATTGCACATTTAGCTTTATAAAAGTAAATAATTATTTTGTGTAAATCGTTGCCAACCATATTACTCTTGACAGCGTTAATAATCCCCTCCAGTACATGGCATCTAACTAAAAGGAACTTTTCTGCAGAGCTGATTCATTTTCACTATAAATAAATGCTACCAACACTAGAACATTTTGGGGCAATTTGCAGGAGGGTTCTGTGATCCCCTTTTCATGTGAAACCCGGGACTTATGGGACCCAAGATAGTGTCATAAATGCATTCATATGGCGGATGAATATGGTGAGCTGGGACACCAGGACCAACCCAGAAAAGCTGTGACGGGCTTTGGAGCTCATCCTTCACAGGAGAGCTATCTCTACCGGTATATAAATTTCATTACTAAAAGTTTAATGAATTTAAAGATTATTAAATAAATGAAAATAGCACTTTCAAACTTGATTCAAGGAAAGAAATAAAATGTCATAATAATCTTCGGTTCTACACCAATCCTTGCCATGTGGCTCCTGCTGCTCCGTACATCCATGGTAACTTTGGGCATCCTCTAGGTTTTTTTCGCTTGATGGATACCATTCATGTGTAAAATATACGAAAACATAATGATTTATTTACCAACTACTATTAAAACATAAAATAGATACAGGATTTGATCTCCAGGTAGGTGAGATGAGATAAATTTAATTTTCTCAAGGTTTCAGAGTGCAATTAAACAAAATTTGGAACTAATTACACCAATAAAATACACATTTATATTGTACCGACGAGAAGGAATGGCTGTAGTTTTTACAAGGCCCTTAAACTACAGAAAATTTGTAAAATTTCTAAGGTATCATATTGTATAGAAATCAGACAGATAGACAAACCTGCAGTATAAGTAACAAGCATAACAAATACATATTAATCAAGTTGTATTACCTAATAACCTATTAGGACCTAATTAATGTTCAACCAACTCTGTTTGATCCTACTGCGTCTCTGTTTACAATCTTCATTTTTCCCATTTTTCTTCCACTTCAAATATTGATTTTTCCTGCGTTTTTCATCTCTCCTTCATTCATAAGGCTGAGAACGGACTACAATAATTTTTATAATCTTTCTGCTCTTCCTTATTCTCGCCAAGCTCTCGTTTCCACGTACGATACTATATTCTATTAATTATTTGATAAATGGCTAATTGCTATCAGACTTTATAAAAAAATACAAGAGCTGAAAACTTGTATAACAACAAATAAAAATAAAAATAATTTATTCGGTTTCTGATTTTTAAACATTTCTAAGGGTTACCGTTCACAAAGATGTATTTTATAACTATTATATTTTGTATCATAATTTTACATCGCTTGTATGGAAGAAAGATTTTAAATCTTCTTTTTTTTCATCTTCTACCCCTTATCCTATTGGGTTGGGATCTCTGCACCGTATAAAAGGTTCCAACTTTTCCTGTCTTTGGCTTCGTTCTCCACGTCAGCCCAATTTAGTTGCAACCTCGCTTCGCAGCAGTCCTCCAACGTTTCCACCAGCTCCTACTAGGATGGCCTCTTGGTTTTCTGCCTTCTTGCCTGGAATATCCGCTTTGGCAGTCTATCTGCCGGATAAGATAGTTCCAGCCACCGTAACTGAGATTTATCGATAAACGTCAATAAAGGTTCTACTTCGAGACATTCTCTTATTTGAGTATTTCTGATTCTGTCTCTTCTGGTAACTTCTACTATTCCTCGTAAAAATCCCATCTCAGTAGCTTATAGCCTTGAGCAGGTTCTTTCGGTCAAGATCCAGTGCTCGTGGCCGTACACTAGTTGGCCTGAAAACTGTTTTGTAAACTGTCAACTTTGCTTGCTGGCTGAACTCCGCTTTTCTAAGTAAGGGATAATCCCGGAATAGTGCTACCTGGCTTGCGGCTCCTATCGTTCTATCCAATTCACTTTCTTGCTTTCCATCCTGAGATGTTGTTACACCGAGGTATTTGAAGCTGTTCACCTGTTTTAGACGTTTGTTCTGGCACGTTATGTTACATTGACCCTCGCTTCTCCCAATCACCATGATTTCGGATTTATAAGCGCTCAGCCTCATCCCTGTGCAATCTGTTTCCTCGTCAAATTTGTCGAAGGCTAGTTGTAACTCCTCTGGTGAATTTGCCAGCAAGGCGATGTCATCTGCAAATAACAGTCTCTCCTCAACCTCCACTTCCCCGATGCGCACCCCATTATATGCAATGCTGTTTCGACTGATCTTAATATAGATTTTAAATAATTTATTTTATTTTATTTCAATTTCTAATACTACAATAGACCATGAGATCCAATTGCTGTAGCGAAAAACTTCACAAAAACATACAGGCTTAAGAATATCACTTACAGATATTATATAACCTCTACGGTTATCAACCCCCCGGCATGACATCCCAGTGCTATGGCCACTGGACTACGAGGCAAAAATGCACCTGCGTGCAATCTCGATCTCATCTAACCACATGTGTAGTCTCCCCTCCCTCCAGATATTGGAATCTGGAATACATCCCCTAATCCCTCAAATCAGTTTGCATATTCAAGCTCTATTAGAATACAGCAAAGTGTGAAGATTCTCACGCTATTGATCATTGTGCTAGAATTGAATAGAAGAAAAGATAAAATATTTAAACCACAACAAATTGTCATCATCATCACTGTTTTGGATTCTTTCTCCTCCAAAATTATTGTCAAAAATCAAGATTTAATGACATTTTGGAGGCGAAAACAAATTAAAAAATCTTTCGTCGTTCTTCGTTCTTCGTTGAATTGTTTCTGCTAAAAAGCGTTCCTATTCTGGTTGAAATAATAATTGACTAATCCATTCTCCTCCCCTAAGAAAAGAGCCAAATTGTAAGAGGAACTGTTATCTCGGTGTCCCATTATGCAGAATGGTTTTTGTCAGTTTTATCATAACTCCAGTCCCCCGCAAAAAATGCAATATGTCGTTAAAATTAAATGATAAATGAAATGTTGGTTGAACCGTGGTCGGCGAGGCTATTAAATATGATATTTTCTTTATGTCCCTTGTCTAAAATCAGATTCATTCGTAAATTTGTACCAAGACATGCACTACGGCCAAAATTTGTGAGGGTTGTCAATTGAAAAGAGTTACCGTGATATTTCGATTGCATACGCGAATTGCTTTTCAAAGATATCTACACTTTCATAGATTCATACTGGAAGCATAAAATTTGTCTAAAGAAGAAATAATCTAATTTTTATTATAAATACTTGAAATCAATATATTTTCAAAATCACACATCTTCAATAACATTATTTTTTTCAATAACTTTCGTTAGTAGAACCTCTATAAAACGAACTAACATATAAGTTAAAAAAATGATATTAGTCAGTTTACCTGGTTTTACATTTTACAATTTTTAATACAGTTTTTTTTAAATTTGTATAATTATGATTAAATAATATATAAAAATTATAATTTCACTCTACTGTGAGTTTTTTAATATTTCTTGTAAACTCATAGTAGATTTGAGTCTACGCTTGAAGATATGCAACATTTATTTAAGTTTGCAAAATTACTACCAAGTTGAGTGTTGGGTATTCGCTAAAATTTGTTAAAAATAACAGTGAATATTAACAAAAGTAACCTATTCATTTAATTATAAGTAAATATTGATGAAAAGCATTAACCGATTGTTTAATTTTACGTAAATTTTGTTTACTTAATCCAGTTTCGAAAAATCGAGGTTTTCTTCTACGAGAAAATTAATAAACAGCGTGAGAAATTCGAAAAAGTATTTTTATATGAGTTGTGATATTTAAATATGCATTATATTCCAGTAATTTCTGTATTCGTGAGAATATTATAGTAGTGTTAAGTAGCATACGGTAATAAATATGTTAACTTAAATGTACTACCCTTAACACTGGAATGCAATCCAAAAAAATATATAAAATCCGGGATCATTCCGTTATTCGGGTGAGCGGGGACGAAACGTAGCGGGTGGCACGCGCAATGAGCGCCATTCAAAACAATATCACAATCTTGTTTCTAGCTCATTTACCTTAATTAGTTATACAAGTTCCCCTGAAAGAGTTAGACGTCAGCCGAGGGCGAGCGACACGGAAATATTTATGTGCCAACCTCCCCTTTCCGCTGTTCCCTGCCCCCGCTGAGGGAAGTAAAACAATTGGCGGCGGTTGGCGACAAAGGACGATTAAGAAAATATATCGCTTGGGGTAAGTCTGATAAAATGTCAAGAGCTCGTCAACAGTAAGATTTAAGTTTTATGTGACTTTATCGTTTCGCTGTTTTATTAAACATTTAACAAAAAAAAAAATTATTAAAAAATTATACTTTTGTATAAAGCACTGTAATTTTTAGATACGGAAAGCTGCAATTTTTTTCAATAAATTTAGTATTTATTTTTTAAATCAACGCCCATTTGGGTTTTTATATAAATTCAATAACTGCTGTTTTGATCCTTCATCAAATATCAAATCCTTAACTAATAACGTATTTTCCCGCTTACCCTGTTAAACAAATGAATCAATTAGATTATGCTTCTCACAGTAATAATTATTTACCATATCTTTAATACTTTTATTTATTTAATTAATTAATACATTAATATTTTTAGTATTTACGCAGGTATCTGCTATATACTTCTTATTGTAAAAATCATATTACATGACCAGGAATAAAGTTGTATGGTCAAGAGACAATTAAGTATTCGTTTCCTTTTATTATTGACGGGGTATTTCTAGAAAACAATAATAACTACTTGTTTGGTTTTATTTTTAAAAAGATTTTTAGGATAAATTATTAAACTTAATATCTTTTGATTTATTTTTAACACTTTTCTTTATTTTTGTTGAAAAACTAGATATATAAAGATTGTCACTATTTTTTAAAGTAAATTTGTTTAACCAATTTCATTACAATAGTCTCTTTATTAAGCAATACGTATAGTATAGATAATAAAAAAATAAAATAAAAGAATAGTCAATTTATCATTATATTATTATTATCCACAACTATTTAATTTTTATCTGTATAGGATATTAATGCAGCATCCATACCATTATAGATATAGTCGTGGAAATTATTCCCTTGAAAGAAAACATAGCAGGTTGAATTAATTTTTCTACATGCGTTCTCAGAGCGGCCATAGAGCATAGAGAGTAACTTTTTCAAAACAATTGATTCCATCAACATCTTACTGATTATTACCTACACCTTTGAAAAATCTTTAAATAAACATCTCCCACCTGCAAACATATATATCTATTTTTAAAAATGATTGAATATACTTTTTACAAACAAAAATACTTAAAACATGATTAATATTATAAGTGCATTATTGCAGAAAATGTTATCTTTTTTACATCTTTTATTTGATGTCATTTCTGTAAATAGGACTTTTTACTAGCATAATTCATGAAAAAATAATTTATTTTTATTCCGTATTTTTTTATTATTATTTTTATGGATAAATGTGAATTCAAAATTGTAATTACGCATAGTAATCATACCTAATCAATATATGATAATATTTAATTTATTGATGTATGGGATCCATTCGGGTCGCGTTTTGCACCTTTTTTTTATTTTCAATTTAATTGCACATATCAGCCCACGTTTCAATTAATTCCTAAGCGTAATATTCTTGAATATTTATGTTCCCAATAGCTTTCATCAATTTTAGATTGATTAACGTCAAAAAAGTTTTCAGGCCAATTATGAAACTCAATATTTTCGTTTCAGTTAGTTAAGTTATTCAGTAAGTCTTTTTGACGTGTGACAAAAAGCAACGTCATGCATAAATATATATATTTCATGTCGTAACATTGGGGAAGCAGTTTTGTGTCCAAAACTGAATCTGATGCATTGTGCCTTCTACGATTTAAAGTCTTCCTGTAAGTGGGCTGCCGATCACATACCAAACGGTTATAGTCAAAGCACTGTTTACCTCTTTGATTATACAATAATCATTGCATTTTTTACCAGTCTATCGTTGGACTCGCATCAAATTATTTACTATTTGTGGGGTATAAAATCAAAGCCAGCAATATCCAAAAAACTAAAATAATGTTTTGAATGCGGTCACCGAGGATTACTAGTTTAAAATATACCTACTGAATTCTAGATTTTATGAATCAATTCCTTCCAAAAATACGTTTCCCTTAAATTTATAGGTTACGTTTCCTATAAAATCTAAAATTCGGTACATTTTAAATTAGTAATCCTCGATGACTGCATTAATTTTTTTTCGGATATTAGGTACTGCCTTTGCTTTTATACCTCACATTTGATATTATTTCAGTCAACAGTCGAAATATACCCTAAACGAAATCCAAACGTTAAATACATATTACCAAAATAAAATAACTATTCCTTATCAATTTTAATTAACCAAAAACTTTGTACGTACAAACCAATCGGAGTAACTTTACGTCTACCGGTTTTGATACCACTGTATCTTCATCAGGAAGGATGCTCACTAATTATATCCTTTTCTTATTGTGGTAAAAAAGATAATTTTTGAACGGGGGCGTGCCAATAGAGTTTGTTTACTGAAACACCAAATGTGTATATGCATGTTGCTAGAGCAGGCCGAAGACACTTGTAATTGGGATCGTGGATTGAGTTTTAGTAAGTGTTAGTGCCTTAGTGTTAGTCATTTAAAATAAAATAAAATAAAAATTCAATTCTTTACTAGGTATCACACCGTCTAACTGTTCTTTGTGAATTTGAATGTACCTACGTATTTTTTCGTTATTATTAACGTTGTGGTAAGCATAGTAAATAATGATTCAAAAACGTGTATAATACAAATCAACAAATATTTTCTCAATTCATTTCTTGAATTATTTTGGTTTAATATTTTTATAGATTATATATTAAAATTATCCTCATTATTAATCAGTTGTTTTGAAGTAAGGTAAAATTTAAGGGATGTGGTAGGCAAAAAGGAAGGCATATATTCTAAATTAGACGCAGATGTTTAAAAAGTGAATAAGTTTTAGTATGATGCCTGATTATTGCGTCTTGTATAAGGCGGCGATGGTCCAGGTTTTATTTTAATTCGTGAATAATTACGGGAAATAAAAATTGTAGGATTTTGAAGCTGTTAGTTCATGAATAGAAAAATATTTGTTTTTTAAATTCATTTTTTTCAGTATGACTAACAAACTAATTTCATCGACTTAAAACCAAAGTGTATTTTACAAAAGCAACTCTTTAGTGAAAATTTTGATGAATGTTCGTTGCTTATCATCAGTGTTGTAATCAAATTTCGGACGGACGAACAGAGGGATGTTCGTTGCTGATTCATCAGTGTTGTTGTAATGTTAATGAACGGACGGAAGAAATAACGTACATTCGAAATTATGAGAGTTGATTAGGAAAATTGATATCATTTTTGTCATACCTAATTTTTTGCGTGATTCATACGTAACATTTAATGCATAATTTTATGTTATTTTGACAGTAACCAATATCATAGATAAGAGATAGTAATGTGGAAAATATCATACGATTCCGCAAGATAACGATTGTCTCGGAAAATGCGTGTAATCATGTAAAAATATATATGTTTCCTTTATAAAGTCATAGCAAATGACATAATGAGGTTTAAAGCTCCCCGCGCGCACCACAGGTTAAGCTCTACAAGTAGCGAAGTGGTGTATCAGTTACCAGGGGGCGGTGATGCTAAATGAAAATTTATTGCGTTTAAGATTTGATTGTTCCCCGGCGACGCTTTTGTTGGCATACCCTTTCACGCCACGCGTCGCAGGGAATATTGCGTCCATCCGCGACTTGCGATAAGCGCGATTAATAACCTTTAAGTTAAATATTTTAAACTTAGCTCACCATAAATAAATGTCGCATAATTTCCATAGATTACTCTCCAATCTAAATTACGGCATTAAAAAACAAACATATTAAATATATTGAAATAATAAATAAAAGGTGACGACGAAAAGGCACAACCAGTGCAATCCAGTGAGATATATAAAAAGTTTAAAATAAACAAAAAACCTTACTTTGTATGTAGTATTTATACATTATTTATAATATCATTATCGAGGTACAATCTTAAAACCCTACATAATAATTCATTTAAGATGAATGTAAAAAAAACAAAAATTTTGAGTCCTGAGAAGAAAATCATCGCGATCAATGGTAATAATATTGAAATAGTAGATGAATATATATACCTAGGACACAAGATAAAAATGAACAAAGAGAACTAAACAGCAGAATTGCCAAGACGAATAGGAATGAGCTGGGCTGCTTTTGGAAAACTCAAACATATCTTCGAGAACAAAGAGATCCCAATTAGCCTAAAAAGAAAAACCTTTGAATCGTGCATACTGCCAGTGATGACGTATGGATTGGACACTATGGCCCTTACAAAGAAAAGTGTAGAAAAGCTCAATTGCACGCAACGATCCATGGAGAGATCCATGCTTGGAGTATGCCTAAGAAACGACGAAATTAGGCGAAGAACTAGAGTAGTGGGTATCATGGATCGTGTAGCGAAGCTAAAATGGCAATGGGCAGGACACGTTGCAAGACATGATACTACAAGATGGCCTCCCAGAGTTCTGAAATGGAGACCTTGAGAAAATAAAAGAGGCATCGGAAGACCTCAAAAGAGATGGGCTGATGATATTGTCGCTGTGAGGGGAAAGAAATGGCTACAATTAGCCAACAACAGGGAAGAATGGAAAAATAAGGAAGAGGCCTATATCCAACAGTGGAAAGACGAAGGCTGATGAAGAAGATGAAGAAGATAATTCATTACCCTCGTGGTCTACATAATTCAATCTGCAGGGAGAGATAGAGTGATAATACAGTATCGTAATGATTTTAATTTCATATTCAAAATAAGATTCACGTGTAGTATCGGCTTGTTTGATCTTGCAACAAAACACTCTGTTAGTGACTGAGATTGATGTTGGATTGTTTTATAATAAATCAGAAAAAAATACTATTTTTTTAATATTATTAAAAAGGAGCACCTTAGAATATTATTGTGGCATATTTTCATGTATATTAACATCTTGATAAACCAATGATTAACATAATTGATTCCCCCAAAATATCAACATATTTATTAAACGATTTGGCAATGCAATATATAATTGAAATATCTTCAAAATTGAAATTGCTTTACATTATGTACATATTTCTTTATTGATTTATTAAAAATTATGTGTTTTATTTATTATTTTATGCGAGTAAGAACTCGACTATTAATAGTTTAAATATTAAAAATTTGGAATGAAGATATATTTGGAACGCACATGATGTATTGTAATTTTATATTTTGATTGGCAAAAATAAATCTCGACAAGTATAAAAGGAAAGATTCTTAGAAAGGCAGCAACATTTTAGTAATATTTTTCAAAGTAGTAATACGTAGCTTCGTGTCTGTTTTTTATATTTTTATTCATTTTTGATCGCTATTTTTCGAAGAATTTTCCTTTTTGTCGCTTAATTTATAAATTTCATTTCGTGTTTTAATTCCTCATTTCGAACGATAAAAGAATCGGTGGGTTCTAGCCAGGATCCGGAAAGAGATTTGAGAATCGTGTAGACATTGAATAGTCTCTTTTCCCAGGGCTGAAACGAACAATAATTGTTTTCTCCTATCAGCTGTTAGAGATATCTATATATTATATCTATAGTGACCCTAGTAGCCCAGCGGGCAAGACACTAACTTTTCCGAAAGTTCCGTTGCGATTCCCGGAAAGGTCACACTAATTCTATGACACACATTTTTTACTCAAGACTGAGTATTTTTGTGAAGGGTTTGTCTTCGGTGAATGGGCTTCAAGGCAAATTGAAATAAAAAAGTGAATGCTTAAACCGTCATTTATTATTATTATTAATAATACAGTAAATTACAAATTATAGTAACCATATTAGTAGGTTATATTCCGAGGAGTACAGGTTCAAAATCTATCGGCTGACGGATTTTTTAAACTTTGAAAATGGTGAAGTGTATTATACAAGGGATACAACTTTTATTTTTACGTGATTTTTTAATTTCCTTTGTCTGTTTATTTGTTGTTTGTTGTGGTGGATCCTTAAAATGGAAAACATTGAAACTTTCACATTTATGTAAAATGGATGATTATACATCAATAAATCATTTTTGACACTATTGTTACAATTTCGATTAAAATTAATAATCACGTTACTCACAAGCAAGAGCCGTAGCCGTAGTTGTACTAGTGGAAAATTTATTTTAAACTTTAAAACAAAGTGTTTAATATTCGGATACTGCATGGCTGATGTTGAAAATCGATTACGAATTATCCCATCCGGCAGTATTTAATTTGATAATACATGTTTTTTTAATATATATTCTTTTTAAAAGTAGCGATTTTGTGCATTTATTATGTTTCTCGAAATGGACGGGGTAAGTGCATATACCGTGACTTTAATTAAGAAAATGCCTTAAAATTCCTAAAAAGAATATTGTCATTTAATTATAAACGAAATTAAATTAATAAAAAATTAATATAGGTATTATGTATGGCGAACTGCACGAGCACTTCGAATTTCATCATTCATTTTCTATGCTGCAATTACCCCACTCATCTTACTTGCTTCTTTTATCAATAACGGAAACATTGGCCGTGGCTGCGCGGTTGCGATAAATGGCTGGAAAGCGTATCGGCTCTAAGGTACCCACATAAGGCGTCGTCCCAGCAACCCCGAGAGATATGACCACGGGGAAAACCTCGATGAAGATGTAGTGATAATATTTAGATCGATGCAAAAAAAATGGTTTCAAACGACTGCAGGACCTACAGCCGCTACGTACAGATAGAACACAGTGGCAAAAGCTGGACGTAGTTATGCAGAAATCGCCTAACCTACCAAAAGCTAAAAATGATTTATAAACGGGTTTGGATAGCTTAATTTGATATCTTTATGTTATGAAAACGTCCAATCTCTATGTGCCATAGTTTTATGTAAATTCAATATTTTTCTAACCCACACCACGGCCATCATCGTTAAATTAACTCTTACGCAAAAAAAGTGGTTTGACTTTTTCTGCAACTTCATATTTATATATCCATGTAGTATGGACGCACCGTGGAACTTTTTAATTCTGCTGTTACAACACGGTAATAATTTTATAGAAAACATCTAAAGGGGTTGAACCTTTTTTAAGCCTCAGAAAATACTTTTTACTTTATGCTTTGTCAAATTCATAGAACATAGAACCCACATAGACATTTTAAAGTGGAACATTAAGCAATATTCTTTTTAATGTATATATTCATGTAATACAGAAAAACCATTACTAGTTGCGAAATCTATGTTTACTATGTCAAGGGAAGGACTATAGAGAGCCCATTCGAATATGTGAATGAAATTGATTTACAACATAAATTTTTTGAGAATGTGCGGATATACAGCGGAATTGGTAAACGTTGCATTGTGTAAAATGATTACTTAAGCCAGGTCATAATCCCTATGACACCCTATGAAGACATCCATACATGTTTCTCATATAAATAGCTTCATCTCTTTGAGACTTATAATCTCAGTCTTAATCTTAATTAATAATTCGAGGGTTGGCAGACTAAAACACGTAATAAAAAAAAAAAGCTTTAATTTTTTAATACGCCAACAACATTAATTTAAATTAAAACATTAATTATTATTGTGTCAAATTACGTGTAAATGCATGTCGGTATTAATTTAGAACATCCCGATATCTCGATAAAAGTAATATTACAATTTATCTTTTTTTATTAAATTTTTATTGTTTCTGAAAAGTATGACTTTTTGACTTATGTGTCGACCTGCCAACCCTAAAATTATCCCTCTATGAACAAATTACAGTGATTGTATTGTTTTTGAGCAACTTTGTAGATTGACATTTTAAAAAATTAGTTTTATTATTTGTGTTAATCTACTTATACTCATTAATTACACCTACATGTTTCGGAAAAACCTTTAAATCGTCAGGGTGTTTTATAAATATCAAAATGAATGATGTCTTTTGTTTTTTGGTTTTCTAAATTATTTAAAAAATATTTTGAAATATTATTGCTAAGGTTCTTTTTTTTAGAATTTATGTAGGTGTAATTAATGAATATAAGTAGATTAAAACAAATAATTTTTATTTTTTTAGTATTGTATTATTGATGGAATTATCGTTTACATTGCAGATAATCACAATGATTGATTATAAAAAATATTTGATTATATTTACTATGTTATCCCTACTTGAGTTTGTAAAAAATATTTTATTTTTGAGTTGCAAAATAATGAACTCGGGTATAAATTTACTTATTAACATTATTTTCATTAAATCATTTCCTCTTATCTCAATACTTGAGTTACAAACACAGCCACCCTTACACCAGTAACTTTGGCTAATTTTTTCAGTACCTAATCATTATTTATTTTTAACTTTACAATTTAAATTTGAACAGAATCGTTGTTTAAATTCTTTAATTAAAGTAGTCAGTTTGTTTTCATCTGTCGATGAGAAATTCTGATTTTCTCGAAACTCGTAGCTAGTGAAAAAATAAAATATTTTTTTACAAACTCAAGTACAGATTACAGAAAATATAATTAAATATATTTAATAATCTTTTTAGTAATTGTGTTTTCAGAACATACATATAAAAATATTTTTACTATACTGATTAACTGTAATGTTGATAATTTGGTTTATTTATATCATTTTAATATGAAATTCAGAGTTCCAGAACTCTGCAAGGATCACCCGTGCGGGCATAAAACTTTGTGCTCCATATTATCCGAATGATTTATAATTTCTATTCAAAAGTGGAGACAATACGAACATTTCTATTTCAGCACGACTTGGCGACGGTACTGGGAGTTTCCCTACAATGTAGAGTTGTGGAGTTTACATGAACGTGATAAAGGAACTGATGTGAGTCGGCTAGGAAATCTTGAGAGCAGCGTGATTTACCTCCCATTGAACTTGTTCACGACTTGGTGTTCTGTGACTGCGCTGTCATTTCTGTTCTCTATATTGTCTGCAGCACTTCTCGGACGTTAAACATAAGTGATTATATTTTGAATTAATAAAAATAAAACACACGTATAAAACCTCTATTTATTAAATTATCAATAAGTTTCGGGGCCAATACAGACGGTGTATCCTAATGAAGGGAACACTGGCTCCGAATATGTTCATAATTCAATAAATAATGGTTTTATACAAATTGTTTTATTTTTATTAATATAAATAATTTGATTGTGTCGTATTTGTTGATTAATTTATTTAACATATTTTTACGTGTTAAATGTGGTAGTACAAGTTTTCATTAAATAATTTTATAAATATAAGACCAAGAAATACTGTTTACTCAAATTCTTCTGGCAGATCTGATTGTGATCGGCTGGTGTCGGGTACCTATTAATGACGTGTGCGCTCGGTCTGTATTTTTTCGTGTTAAAAGCGGCTCGGGAGTTATAACCTCCAGTTTCGTTACTATTCATGCTTTAATCAAGAAATCGTCTCTATACATCTGTGCTGCTCTTCGTATTGTAATGTGATGATACCATTTTAATTTTTGACCCCAAAATATGCATGAGTACAGCCACATCGTAAATCCGTCCCTGAGCACAATTTACGCGTTTTATTTCAAAATCCGTCGAAGTAAAAGTATATCACTTATTTCATGAAATTCTGAATATTATATTGAAGTATAGAGGATTTTGAATATCTTAATTTTTTCTCAAAGAAATCGTAATATATTAAATGTGCATAAATATTCTCTGAAATAAATAACTCATTAGTAACATTGTAAATTATATAGCGAATAAGCAAAGGGAAGCCGGGTTGATCAGAAGCATCGGGCAGAATTTTCACCATGTTTAAACCACATATGCTGTATACATCGATTATAAATTTCAAGTAAAAAAATTTTTTCAACATCATTAACTTGTGACAGAAACAGCACTTCTATTACCATTTTTTACTAAACAGAATTACTAAAAAAATTAATGCCTAACTAAATTTCTATGAGGAAAAGAGGTCGTTCATGGAATGGCCATTATGTTTGTTAACATAACCACTCACGATAAAAAATTAAATGTATCCCGTATAAACTTATCTTATTCTCATCTTCTAAAAATACTTTGCTTTTCTTTCCGATTGATAAGGAATGGCCCTGCCAATCAGTAATATTTGTAAAATTCCTGAATAAAGAAACAATTACTCGAAGCCTGCATTGGGTTGTATAGAACTGGAATTGAAGTCGTCATTTTATCTTAGTTTTTGAATCAATAATAAATAACAACCGGGGAACATTAATTTAATTTAATGTTCAATATGCTAATTTTCTCATCGGGGAGAATGGGGAGCTCTCCCCTATGATCGCCCCCTAATCCTCCCCCCACCCCGTGGAGGCTGCGGTGGGAGGGTTGTTAAGTCATCCGTAACAATCACTGATAACAGCCGCTGTAGCACTCCACTCAGACACCGCAGATAAACATTTGAAGCACTTGGCTATGAATGAGAAATTAGGGATGTCTTGGATGCGGAACGTCTTAGATTCTTCTCCGTGGAATGGGACACAACCATCTTCAATGTGCAATGTAAATAATAATTCTGAACTTTATATATATTCGTACATATAACCACTGTACGAATATAAACAAAGTTGAATACATATATTTTTCATAACATACATATAGTTGAATACATATAGGTTGAATAAACATATAAACTCAAGAGCTTATATGTATAAACAAAACTCATTATAAATTTCATTTTAATGTGAACCACAATATATTTACATTAAAAATAAAAAATATTTAGAAGATATGTCGTTCATTCTTTTTTATATAATTAACTTCTATGCTACCTTATTTTTTTGGGTTTCTATAACCATCCAAGTTTCTTCTTCGTTGCTTCTAATTTTCACTAAATCATTATTAGATAAACATTGCTATCGGAATAACCAAGGAAAAACGTTCGACTTTAATAGGAATTTAATTATTTATATTTAGAAAATAGATACTCATAATATTCATATGAACTTGTGTGGTTAGTAGAAGAAAAGTCGTAAAAAATATTAAAGGCTGCTGAAGAACACATTCGGTACTTCAAGCCGACACTATTCTCGGGCCAGTATAAAAGCTTTATTCAAGATTATGTTGGTTATGTAGCTATTGCCTGGTTTAATGGAATGTGGTCAGGAGTTTTAATATTATCTCGGGAAAGTCGGTCGCGGATGCAATATGTTCCTGAATAAAATTGAAGATATGCTTTGCATACGAAACTCATTACAGTTGTAGAGGCTGGGGAAGAAGTCAAGGATTCGGGAAAAAATGGGAAGTTATGGGAAATAAATTAAACCGCGACAGTGACGGCGCGAAAACACACTATATTGAAAGAAAACAAATATAGTGGGAAAAACAATTTCAAAATGATTTGGTTTATTTTTTACACATGTACAAAATCCGTGGGTGAAATGACTGAC
This sequence comes from Agrypnia vestita, assembly GCA_016648135.1. NCBI lineage: Eukaryota > Metazoa > Arthropoda > Insecta > Trichoptera > Phryganeidae > Agrypnia > Agrypnia vestita. The sequence goes on along the minus strand of JADDOH010008659.1, from coordinate 106,825 downwards.
CGGAGAACCAAGGCTCCGCTGGACCGACAATCTGGAGAGGGATGAAAAGGACTTGATACTGAAGAATAATGGCAATGGGCGACAGGAGACAGGAAAACACTTCCATGCCTACTTTTCCATGTAAACATGAAACATGTGAGACATTTGTAATTATAATATAATTATATATTGATTAATGACGATCCCTCTGGGGATAACATCCAATAAATGTGTTCTTGAAAAAATTTTTAAATACTCAATAATATTGTGATAAACTGCATATTTACTATTACAGGACATAGCTGTGGGACACAAATAAAAATACTAGAAATTAATCAACGATTTATTGATTATTATAACTGATTCACAATGTTACTGGACACGAATTAAATTTAAACACTTATTTTCAATTCCCACTATTTCACAATTTATCAATCGTCTATGAACTTTATTATCGCTTGTCAATGCTTTCGATAAAATTCTGTTCTATCATCTAAATCAACTATCGCACGCAAGTAGGTATTTTTCTTAATATTTCATTCGGCTTACAATTGTGCTGGCCACACCAATGGGCGTTTCTTCAATGGCCGACACGGCTCGGCACCGGCAAGTAAATCTCTCTAAACTGAATATTTTCTCATTCAGTTTAGAGAGATGTGCTTACCGGTGCCGGGCCGTGTCGCTACTAGAGGATGGCAGCGGTAGACAGGAGGAGTTGGACGCGGGGACTGATGTAGGCCAAGACTCGATATGAGCTGCAGAGCCATTGAAGAAGAAAAAGAAGAAACGTCGCAGCACTGGCCCCTCATTTATATACTACTAGTTGTACGTACCCAGCGCTGCACGGGTTAACGATTAAGTTGAAAAAATGTGTGGGGGGAAACAAATTTTTGATTCGAACGGTATAGATCAGCATCGAAAATATATCAGCGGAGGGGAAGGGTTAAAATAATAGGGGGGAAATGTCGAATATATTACCCGCCGAGTTCTTAAGAATAAGTTTCCAAATTTTGAGTCCGATCGGTCAAAATGTACAGATTTGCACCGAAAATATATCAGCGGAGGGGAAGGGTCAAAAGAGTAGGGGGGAAATGTCGCATATGTTACCTGCCGACTCCTTAAGAATAAGTTTCAAAATTTTGAGTCCGATCGGTCAAACGGTACAGATTTGCATCGAAAATATGTTAGGGGGGGGGAAGGAGTAAGAGAATAGGAGGGAAATGTTGCCTATGTTACCCGCCTGGTCCATAAGCATATGTATGCAAAATTTGAATCGAATCGGACAAACGGTGTGGATTTGTATAGAGAATAGACAGACAGAGAGACAGAGAGACATTGAGTTTAATAGGTATAGATATATATATATATTTTATTTTTATTTTTATACGATAAACCCTAATTGTTCGAATCTTCGAGAACAATAATAGATATTTATTTCTTTTTTTGTTTCTTATTTCTTATTTCTGTCGCTTCCAGACGTTTCCGAAAATGATATAGATAATTCTAGTGTATTTTAGGGTGTTCCAGTGGGTTCCATAGTGTTGTTCCAAAGTGGCATATTACAAGGAATTCGGAGAGCACATTTTGCACTTTGATCATCATATCGACTTCATTTTCTTACTTTTTCAATTATTTTTCTTATTTCTAAACCGTTGATTTCATTTTTCCCACATTATCGTCTTCTGTGCTATCAATGGTATCGGTGATGCGGCGTTTGTTAAATTAGTAACTCCACTATTATTCTCTGGAATTTTTCAAATCGAATTTGATTATTGAATTCGTATTAAGAGACCATCGTTGAATACGTAGGTACATGCAGCTTCTTATACTCATGGTAAGAAGCCATCGAATATAAGACGCGAAAAAACAAGCGTCTTACTGTAATAAAAAATTACAGTAAGACGCTTGTTTTATAATTATATTTCACCAAGTTATGGGGTTTTCTGAGATACCTTGTTTATGCAGGTGTCTTAGGCCCGGTTGTTTCAAGTTCGATCAAAGTAAGCGGTCGAGCAAAGCATAGATTTTTACGAAAACGGATCGTCTGATTGGTGGAGAACGTAAAAATCTATGCTTTTAAAGAACGCTTACTTTAATCCAACTTGAAACAACCGGCCCTTAGGAAGTAATTACGAACGGCAAACAGTAATATCCAAAAATGAGCATTTAATCTTAAAAATCTATCATGTGACGGGCAATTATTAAATAAATAAAATCTTTACGACTAGACACTTACATATGCATAGCATCACAAATGAAACATATTTATTGTGTACTCAAAAGGGTTATATTATTGCACCAAATATTATATTTGATCCATTTGCATTTTTAGTCATGGCCGAGAATGGGCACTGAATGTAAATAATGTAAGGTTCTTATTAAAACTGTAGCCGGTGCCGCCCATGAGCTGCGGAAGACGGAAGATAAGGGAGGCAGTAATTACTGCCACAAAAATAAATTGAAATTTAAAAAATGTCTTTTGAGTACCGAAAGTTAACAGCTTCCTTTTATACTTAAAATGCGAAGAAATATTTTCTTTTATACCGTTGTTTCCGAGAGAGAAATGGGATTTTTTTCTGTTTTACAGTCTGTTACTGATGTAACTAGCGTTTTTAGATCGCGGACAAAGAAATATTAGTTTTAATTCGAATTCTACCTAAAAATATTTGGTTTTCGGTACATATTTGTAGGAAACAGCTCTTTCACTTTTTTTTAGTTACCTGTGTCTCTTGGGCTTCACTTATTTTAATGGCTGCAAAGTAGCCTGAACGGTCTCCTGACGTAAGCGGGCTTTATTTATTTCGTTTTGATGTTTGACCATGTTACTTTAATTTTACCTCGTTATCATCTACTAGTAAACATCCCGAATATGCTAGTCTAGTTTCCTTACTACGTGACCATACCATTTCAGCTTCGCTTCTGCCATCTTCTCTGCTAACTAACTAACCATCACACCGTTTCCCCGCAGGAGTAGGCAGAGGGGATAACATGCCATATTCTTCTGTCTTGGCGCACCAATTTTGCTTCGGCTACATTCATACATCTTCTCATGCAAGCACTACGGTCGTTGAGGCTTTTAACAGGACCATCCTCTAATATTTGTTGTATTTGATCATGATAGGTCTTTCGCGGACGCCCTCTATTCATGTTGCCCTCAACACTCGCCCCATATATTTTCCTAACCATACTTTCCTCGCTCATACGTTCTACATTAACAAACCATCTCAGCACTCCTTTCTTTATTCTGTCTACCATATTACAGCCAGTATTACACTTACTTTTAATTTGTTCATTCCTCAGTCTATCGACCAAAGATTTTCCAAACAGACGACTTAGTGACCGCATTTCCACCGCATTCAGTCTACTTCCATTCCTTTTTTGCCAATTCCAGGAATCACTTCCATAGATCAGAGTTGGCACTAGAACGCTATTATGTACCGTTAGTCTTGCTTTTTTGTCGGGTTCTTATTGGCCCTAATGGCATTCAGAGCACCATTTACTTTGTTACCTGCAGTCACCCTCTATTCGATATCGTTCTCAGCCTTGCCGTCTCTACTAAACGTACTTCCCAAGTACACAAACTCAATCTTAAAACTTCCTCTGATATTCTAATTACGAACTCTGTCTAATCTTGTCACTTTTCCAGCTCATATATTCATTTACAAAAATATTATATGCGTAATGTAAACTGTTATCAACACACGTAATGTACTGCTTATCAACACACAACGGGTAGGTACCTACAATTTTCAGCACCAGTAGGTAATAAATTTTTTTCGATGGTATTTTATCTAATTATTGACTAAATTTAAATATATTTATTACAATTTCTCCAAAAATTATGCATGCAGTGCGCAATATTTTAACTGTTTCTTTTGAATTTGGAGTTGTTGTTTTTAATTGCTCCAATATGTTCCTTTAATCATGTAGCGATATTGCGTTTGGTTTGTCCTATGTAAAGGTCGTCTTCCTGATGACGTTGATTAAGCATTCAACGAAACTTCGAGAATCATTTCTCGGAAAAACATACGGTTCGTATAAAATATTCGCTACCAGTTACAGTTAAATTATTATACAATTTTATTAATACTGATAATATGACTTAAGTTTTTTATAATGTTTTAGTTAACGATGCTAATATATTGCTATTTATTATTATACATTTATAGGATTTTATTTTTAAACACAGAAAAAACATTAAAATGTGAGGCGAATTCTCTTCAGGCCTAGTCCAAGTGAAAAATCACCAGGATTTCTTTCTGTAAATAATTTTTCTGAACAAAAAAATACTGCCAGTTTCAAAAAATAACTAAATCGCATGAAAATCAGCAGGGAATGGCGGTGACCAATCGCAGACACTAATGGCTGCGCAGCGGCCAGGACAGCCACGATAGCAGTGCCCAACTGCTAGCAGATACACGTTAATTTCGCCTACCTTTAGGTATAGATGGCGCGGATGCGGATGAGAATTGCATCGTTGGCAAAGTCGCGTATACCATATAGTTGATTGCGAAGCCAGCATCCCTCGTATAGTATCGTACTAATCCTAGTATCTCAGGAGTAATTTTTTGTTTTAATATACAGATTACCAAGAAGCCTATAATGAACCTGATAGATATTAACGTATCTACTATATAAAAAACATTTTTTGATAATTACAGATATAACTTGTAAGAATGCACTTTTTTCATTTGAAAAATTAGAAACACCGCCAAAAATAAATGAATTATTAAAGATAATTTTAAAAAAATTGAATACTTAGATTGTCCCAAATTCAGTAAGTAATATATTTTGTTGCTCAGTTTTGACCATTTAAAATTTCAATATTTATATGTTTATAATATTTTATGTGAAAAAAAACCGAATAAATAAAATAAGTTCCTTTGATAGCGAGTCAGAAAAACATTTGCACACAACGAAAGTGCCGAAAAATGTGTGCCTTATTCTTTTGTTGAGATTGTTCCCCGTGAATGAGTGCGGCCACTTCCTGCCCCGCGCCCCCCGCCGCCAAGTTCGCATTAAAACTTCAAAACAGGAAAGTTTTTCTTTTTCACCTGAATGTATCAAAGCATTGTTTCGCAATATTTATATTTCGCTTCCTGTAATGTCCCGCGAAGGTTTTTTATTGCGATTTCCGCCTGCACCTTTTTGTTTCGGATTTCGGTGGATGTTATTTTCTTACATTATTTAAATTATATTTATTGCGCCATATTTTTAAGTTTTTTTTAAAATGCATAATGTATACGTATACTTATGTTTCGAAGAAACAATGAGAAAAAATGAGATTTTACCGACAGGCTCAAAAACGTGCCTTATGGCAAGTTCAGTGGCAACCTACTATGAATAAATGTTAGTTATAAACCACTCGATAGCCCCCCATTTCAAGAAACTTAACCAAGATTGCCCCGGTATAATCAAGAATTTATCGTAATTACATTATTTTCTATGTACGAGTACAAAGATAATAATTGTTTATCATAAATAAATAAACAAATGACATGAAAAAAATTGTTATCGGGATGGATGTTTTTTAAATTGCAAGATTGGAAAAAAAATTAGCAGTCAAGTCCACATTTTTAGACATGACTGCTTTAAGTAAGTCCAGTGTGTATGTAATACGAATGTAAAATGTGGATAAAATTAGGTAATCGTATTTTTTAGCCCGTTTCGTGCAAGAAGTTGTGCATTCAGAAGGCGCTCCGACGTATATATATATATATATTTCGCTGGCCTGGAACAAGCTTAGCTTTTTTTATTTTCTGCTACCCGATTTAAATTTCGCTGACATACTATCGTACAGCTTTTTTCGAAGGGCTTGGAAGTAAGATAGTACGCTATAATTTTCTGTGCTGACGAAACCACTTAGGTATGCCTCAATCACTTTTGTATCATCTTTTCATGACCCTTGTCGATTGTTGACGCCTCTAACAAGGCCGTCCTCTAATATAACTCATCTTACCAATTTTTCACGAAAGCCATCTATTCCTGTGTCCTTCAGCATTTGCCTGATATATTTTATTTACCATCTCCTCAAACCACACAAGCTCATCCAATTTAAGTGTCTATTTTTTTTTATATCGACTCTTCTACTAATTTGTTAAATTTTTATTCTATCGTTGTTATATGTATCACATTTCTACTGCAGTATTTGTTCTTAATTTGCCTGCCTGGCTTAATTTCCTTTCATTTGTCGACACATGAACTTCATTGAACTTCATTACTCCTATTGGTGACAATTGCATTCAAAGCGCCATTCACTTCTTCCCCCACCTTTATTTTGTTCATCTTCTATATGCATATATCTTCATCAATCCTACCGTTAGTAAAATTACGTCCCAATCTCCTTCAGCATCAAATTATTCAGATTTTAATAAACCATGAAAATCCATCAGATATATATTAAATTTCCCACTTCTTTCGCGATGTAGGTAAGGTTACATAAATCTCATGCTTCTATACAATGATTGCTTGTGTCACAATTGAGTCCAACATGAAATGTCAAGGAAGAAGTACCCCGTACTCGTATCCTTACTATTTTATTTCATTTGAAAAGATTATCAGCATATCGTATAGTAACCCTTACATTGATAACCTAATAACTGAAAAACCTTTCAACAAATTGTCAAGTTCTAAAGAGCGAAGAAAATATTTTTTTTCAGCATTCATTTTTTTCTATCTAAAAGTAATAAGCAAAACAAATTTTAACAAATACATATGTGGGGTATAAAAGCGAAGGCAGAAATATCCAAAAAAAAAATACAGTCATCGCGGATCCTAATTTATAATGTCTACTGAATTCGAGATTTTACAGGAAGCATAAACTATACATTTATAGGAAACATAATTTTGGAAGGGATAGATACATAAAATTTAGAATTCAGTAAAAACATTTTAAATTTAATCCTCGGTGATTGCGTTCAAATTTTTATTTTTTGGATTTTGCTGCCTTTGCTGTTTCCGTAGAAGGAAAGCATTTGACTTAATTTGAAAAAAAGTAAGAATATTGATGCGACACCTATTAAGTGTTTATATTTTGTGACATAATGTAATGTTAGATATTAAAAATTGGTTGTACATTATTTCACTTTGCATGGATCATGAGCAATTTTTATATTTTTATAATGGATAGAACCATTTATTTTGTATATATGCACCTACAAACTTAAGTTATATAAGTGTACCCACAAAATGCTAATAATTAAGTCAGCAAAAAGGAGCCAAATGTAAAAAATATATACCTACAAAGATATATTAAAATTCAAACGCAACAAATGTGAGTTTGAAGTATTATTGAAATACCGTTTTTTATAATCGAGAAAATTTATATGAATTACTAATAGTACAGTAACTTAATGGACATGAAAAAAGGAAAAAAATGCGTTTAAAAAAGTATTAAAATAATGAAAAAACTAAACAAGTTCGTTTCAAACTAGAGGCTTTGTTTATATGTGGGTACCTACACAAAATTCGCAAATAATAAATGTGTATCTGGAGTAAGAGTGTAAGGGCTGTTAATGCGACAGATGGTCTAAGTACCCAGTACCTACCCCATTCAGATCTGGGAGAGGGTTCTCTTAATCAACTCTGCTTTAGTTTACACCACCGTGGATCACTGTATCCCGCGCCGACACACATTCGACTGCATTTAAGGTCTTTGAGATAGGGATATTTGTATTTTTTGCTGTTAGTTCGTTCGTCATGGTTTTTCAGACCATTACGCGGAATGCCATATAATATTTAAACAGTAATCAACTTGATATTTCATAAATTTCACTTAGTATAAATCGAATAGAAATCAATTATATTCTGTAATTCTTTGCCCCTTTTAGTATTTCATCGAAAATGATTGTTATTTTAAGTTGAAATTATTTGTAGGTCGTCTTCATATGAATTAAATGATGATATTTGCAATTTTTTCAATTGATTCAGCAACATTGTAGATTGACATTTAAAAAAATATTGATTGTATTATTTGTATGTATCTACTTATATTATTTGATTAATTATACTTACATGTTTCGGAAAAACCTTTCCATCGTCATGTTATATATTTGTTTTATATATTTTTTGATAATATTTGCAGTTTTTTTGCATCTTCAGTGCAATAATAATAATAATTTCGTTTTAGACATAAATTGTGTAGTGCCACAAGTATTTTAAAATTGAAATAAATGGTGTCCTTTTTAAATGTATCTTCAGATCTTTTCTAATAGAAATTTAATTAATTAACAAAGACATTATTTTATATATTATTTTATCAAATTATAGATTAACCTGATGTAAAGCATATATACAACTGAAAAATAGTATATCTAAATTTTTCCATCGGAAATCATGTGTTATGTCATATGTAAGTCATTTGGATAAAATTTATTATTCATGTAGATATAATTTAAATGATTTGATAATTAAAATAATTTAATTTCATATTTATTATATTATAATTATATAATAATTTATAATAATAACTAATTATATAATAATTTATAATAATAATTAATTATATAATAATTATGCACCTATTACATAATCTTTATAATTCTATACTAATTATAAAATGAAATAATCTGAGATGATCGGGTCATACGGAACGGATGAGCGAGGAAGGGATAGTAAAGATAATTGGTGAGGCGAGTGTTGAATTGAAGAGGTGAAACAAAGAGCATATAAATCGAATATTGGAAGATAGTCCTGTTAAAAACTTTAACCACCGAAAAGTGTACATAATAAGATGTATGAAAGTGGATGAGGCAATAGTGGTATGCCAGGCCAGAAGATTGTAGTATATAGAATCTTCTCTAACTGCCCCTCGGGGATGTAGTTGGTTAGTTAGTTAATTATATTATATACTAGATATTCTAAAGTTCATTTTTTTTAAATTTTAATGTACTTGCATATGTTTACAATTTTTTTATTTGACCATTGTCAGCGCATATTGTCACCCCGAAGCACATATTGTCAGTATTCCCTGTTGACTGTCAAATATTCGGGGGGTTTGCAAATGACTGGTCCAGCAATACAAATCTTATTTGAGGCTGATTACAGCGACGCGCGGGTAGTTGCCATATGGAGCGGGGAGCTGTGACCTTAGCCCTCTCTGGCCAGCGCCGGCGGAGGTTCGACGCTAGTACCTGGTCGAACATTTCGTTTCAAAAATCATGCTGATTTTTTATACGTACATTTAATCGTATTTTGATTTATTATACTCTGGAATCAAACACATGATAGATAACAATCAAAAGAGTCGAATACAGAAAATAAAATAAGCACACTTAAATGTTATAGTCCTCACAAAACATTATAGTCCTGTATTTTATTGGCATGTGTTAATATATGTGCTAACAAAACAGTAAAAAACATTTTTACTAACGAGTGCAATTTAATATAAATATTTTAAATCGCAATACAAATATTTTGTTTATACCAGATAAGTAAAAAGTATGTTAAATGAAACAAAATATACTGAAATAATAGTTTTGGCCTTAATGAAAAGATAATGCCATTTGTGTATAAATGTAAATAGGATACAACGATTTTTGAAATAAATTTGCACAATAACAATTTTGTTCTGGTGTAAATCACTATCCATGGTGAAATGGAAAACCAAACTGAGCACAAATCAGCTATTTAACCATTACTAAAAAAAATATTTATAATTAGAAAAACGAACCTCTAAAAACTTCCCTATATTTATAACGGCATAAAATTATCTTTCCAAAAAACCAATACCACGGCCATAACAACGATTTATATATGTTTTATATAAATCGTCTTATTTCATTTTAAACTACTATTCCTTTAAAAAAATCCTATACAAGAGAATATTTTAAGTTTATTCATTCCATATTCTTAACTTTATCTAGGTTCATTAATTTTAAAACAACATTAAAACAAGATTGTTGATACCAAGTAGAATGTGATTCTACTGATCATCGCATCAAAATTTTCTTTACCATCCTTTCCTCACTCATCCATTCCGCATGGCCAAACCATCATAGCTATCCTTTCTTTATTCTATCTATTAGGCTATAGCTAGCTTAGATTTATTTCTAATTCGTTCTTTCTCCACTCTATCGCACAAATATTTTGCACACATACATCTAAGCTACCGCATTTCCATCGCATTCAGATCACTTTATTTTTTTTTGCCAATTCCACGCTTCACTTCCATGTATCAGAGTTGGCACCAGGATTCTATTGTATACCGCTAGTCTTGCTTCCTTTAACAGATTTTTGGCCATAATTGTATTCAGTCACTCTACTTAGACGTCGTTCTCAGCCTTTGCCGTCTCTACTAAACATACTTCTCAAATACACACTCGCTTACTTGTTCTAAGCATTTCTTATTTTCCGTACGATTATGTACGTATTGATTCCGTAGGTACGTGTGCCATATTTTTAAAAGCGTACAGAGTAAACCGTGTTGACCTACGCCCCTGACCACGTGGGGGCCCCCCGGACTATATTTACTAAACCCCTGTAAAACTGGGTCTCCTCGCGCACACTTCAAAGGTACACTCGTCCCGCTGTTTCTACAAAAGCTCCATCGCTCTCCTGCCGGTCGACACCGATACTTTATTCCTAGGCCGCCACCACCCTTATTAAATTCACTATCGGAGCAAGTTAAGTGCTCGCTTGGGCCAAATCCACTCGTAACGTTTTGCATTCACAAAGTGTACACGGTGATTGTGACAAATATTCGCTGTTTGTCAATGTTTCAATACTTTGAAACGTCTTTATAAACATATTATAAATAATATTATCAAAATTATTTAGGTATTTGAGACGCTCTTAGTTATTAACGCTATTGAATTCTTTATAAATTTAATAGACTACATTTCTAAACGTTTATATGTCAGAAAATATACGACAAAGACATGTGCAAATAAATGGTTGCAAATGAATGAAGATAGATGTAAGATATTTTGAAATAAATGTAACCGGGCCCACCTCCTCTCCGTACCCCGCGCACGGTAAGGTAAGTAACACGAAATGGCGCGCTCAGTCAACATCTGGACAAAAAAATATTTAATGATAGCTTAAAAGCTCATTGTCTATGCCTTCGATATAAATCAAGTATAAAGATCAAATGAAAGTCAATTTTTTTGAGATTAAGTGAAAAATTTTAAAATATTCTTAATGTCAAAGTATTTTGTTACTACAGGATAGACCTCATCGAGATATACCAACGGTTCTTCACTAACTGCGGCAGAGATCCGATTTATATGTAAATAATTTAAACGCTCTGCTTTCACATTATCCCTAAGGCCTTGTTCCCGAACGCAGCCCGTAATATTTTTACGGTGTAAAAACTTAGAGAGCCTTGTGGGCACCCACTGATTGATCCGATGGGTAAGTATAGTGATTTCACCCCCCTAGCATTTCGGGTATTAGACGTGCACAGTGCATATGGCGAATAAATGACTATTGTATGCCACCCGGCGGGGTGCGGGAATTGCGTGCGCGGCTAATTGTCATAAGCCCGGCGCAGAACACGAGACCTGCTGCAGTGAGCATTGTGCGCATCGGTATCAAGAGCAACAAAATGACTTTGCATAGGCAGGCTTACGTTTTTTTGGAAATTCCAGTTTTTATTTATGTTTTAGATATTCTTGGCAGTGCATCTGGGAATGCGTACCCACAGTTGATTACGTTGACACAACTTTTATTGCATTGCGGGCAGTGCACTCGGCCATTACCACTACACCCCGAAATATTTGCGTGGCAGCGACGAAGGCGCTGTATACATACTACGAATTCAAGCTATGAAATTGTATGAAATAATAAATTAAATAAATTATCTAAAATTAGTGTAAACTTCGAATTGTTTGTCTCATGAATCTCATATAACTCTCTCACACGTGCAAAGTTACAAAAATCCGTCTGCGTATTGAAGGGAGCACCGGCAGTTGCGTTGCCCACACTTCATGCTCACTTCCCTACTCGCCGCCACGAAGTGGGCTAAGTAAAAGCCCGCTTATGTAATGTTTGAACAATTACAACATAATACAAATACAACATTATGTGTATATAATATAACGAACAAAGTACGAACATAGTTCAAATGAAAAAAATAATATAATTATATATATTATTAATTAAGTAAATAAAAAAATATAACCTCTTTGCTAATAACAGATACCACCCCACAAAAGAATCACTAACACACACACAATGTTATATTTTAAACATTTTATTTATTTATTTAATTGTTTATTTACATTTGTTAATACAAGTTACTAATAACTGCCACACTAGGTAAAAACTTGTTCTCACATGATATTTATGTAATATTAACAAATGACAATTAAAGAAAGTACAAACGTAAGAATGAAAGTAGATCAATAATAATAAAGTAAATCATAGGAATACCTAAATCTAAAAGAAAAGAAAAAGAAAAGAAATTAAACATACAAAATTAATATAAGAATTTAAGTAGTTACAAAAATAAATATTATATTATAGTAGGTATACTTTAAATTATATAAATCAGTTTCTGCCAATTCAGAGGTCAAGGGCGGATCATTTCTTCAGCATACCTTCTAACTGATATTTTAATAAACTTAGTAATATGATGTTTAAAAGGTTTGTGTAGAGTTATTTCTTTACTTTCATTAGGTACCTTGTTAAAAACAAGCGGGGCAGTGAAATAAATTGTCATTAGTTAAAGGGTTTTCAAATTTTAATATCATAGCAATTTTATTTCATTTTGTTTCGTAGGTCCAATATCTGTGATATATGTATAGCAAAGTATTAGTGTATAATACTTAACAGGTATGGTTAAATTTTTTGTTTTATTATTAATGTAACTTCTTCTTCTACCCCTTGCCTTATTGGGTCGAGGTCCCTTCACCGCATAAAAGGTAGCAACTTTTCTTATCTTGGGCTTCGCTCTCACCTCAGCCCAATTTAGTTGCAACCTCGCTTCGCAGCAGTCCTCTAACTGTTTCCACCAGCCCTTCCTAGGATGGCCCCTCGGTCTTCTGCCTTCTGATCTTGACTGGAATATCCGCTTTAGCAGTCTATCCACCTAACTGTGATTTTACGATAAACGTCAATAAGGGTTCGAGAATTGTTAATTTAATATTAGTTAAATTATGAAGAAATACTAATTTAATTACCTATGTTGAAAATTTAATGAAAAGTAAGGAAGTGCTCTTAAAATATGTTAAAATAAGAGCGTTTTGAAAAATGAAATATTTGTATACCTTATGTTTTATATCATATTATTGATGGAACCGGCATTAACTTTTTAGAGAGTATTCATAATGATCATTAATTAATAAGGGTATTTATATAACTATGTTGACTAATTGAGTTTAAATATATATTATTCTACTCGAGTTTAGAAAACGACGGGTGAAATATTAAAATAACTATTTTCAATATTATGTTCTCTATATTTTAAGGTACATAGTTCAATACTTCACTTGTCGATGAGAAATTCTGTCACTCTCGAAATCGAATAGAATAATATAATATAAAATTAAACTCAAGTAGTGTAAGCATAGTTTTATAACCTTACCTTTATCTTTGCATGTTAAATTTATTAAGCATGATAAGGTACATAATTAATTATTAATAAAAACAGCATTTTTATTTAGAAAAAATGAACTTAAATTTTGTTGTAACACAAAATACAAAAAAAAAATCGATTGCGTGATAAAATTAAAGGACAATTTTGCTGCTGAAATTTTTTAAAGAATCTAGATTGCGTAAGCGTGAAAATGTTAACATTATTTAATTATAATATTTTGACTTAGGCCACATTGATGCGTAACTCTTCAACTATTTTAGGACACACTTTATTTTAAAATAATTCACTTTCATTTATAATAAATACTGTGGTTCGTCCATGAGGGATTATTGGATTGGTACTTTTCATGTAGACCCTTTTCAACCATGTCTGCACATTCACGAATACTGCGCAGTGCGCGTAATCCTGATGCAATGGATTATTAAGTTCATTGTCCAATACAATACCACTTGTGAATATGCTCCTCCATGGTGGATCGGGCCAAATGAAATACATTTAGAGTGTACCTGCTCACCCCCTTTTTCACAAGCGGATTGAGTATGTACCTACCGAGCATACATTGGCTATATGACTGCCTTGTTTATTTGTCGATGCCCTGGATTACGTTTATTTGTCGATGTCACAGATTATATGCGGTGCAACGAATTTCTTGTTAATATAATTGCTGGTAATATAAAAAATTAGTATACTATTTTTGTTTTTTTTTCGGTAATGAATAAAATATCCTCTTTAAAACAGCTTTCTACAAATATTAATAAATTTAAAAATTATATATTAAACAACAATGATAATGATGATATTAAAAAAAATCTGGGGCTTAAGTATTATTTTGCAATGATTGCAATCATTTTTACTTAGGTTAAACTTGTGGAATTTCGATAATGGAATTAAGGAGCACTTAAGATTTTTAAATTGCAATAATTATTATGAATTTTCTAATCATCTTTCGAAAACCCCATTCTATCGATCAAACTATATATAAAAGGGATTTAGAAGTTTCGCATGCAAATAAAGAAGGATTACACTTACATAAATTATAAATTAAAATAACCAACTCCTTTTACGAATAGTTACTTTTTAAATCTGTTTTCATATAAGCTCTTAATTAGTTACTCAACTTCCATATAATTATTTTTGTCTTTTTTTAATGTCCATACTTCGATTTTTTTTTACTCTATCTACATTATATCGTGAGGAAAGGACTATTGGCTCTTCGGAGCCAGTTGTCCCTTCCTCACGTTTCGTCCCATGTTTCGACTATAATGATTTTATAAAAAGTGTTTTATTTTTATCAATATGATTGATTCATTATAAATTTTATTAAATATAAACTGCAATGAGGCATTTAATTTTAAAAACAGTAAATTTTAATAATTTTCTTATGTTTAATCGGTAGTTAAAGAAAGGGTATTATATGACTCATAACTATGTGCCCATGACGTACTTTTAAATATGTATTTCGTACACTTTGTTTTAAAAAAATATTAACCTTAAGACTTCTTGGGTGTTTGGAAAAGCGGAGGGGCCCAGAGGAAGAGGAGGAATCCAGTCTGTTTTAACCTTTATTAATTACCCTATTAAGACTGCAGCAGGAACAACATAAATCTGCAAAATACCCGAAGAAATGGAGTAGCACTATCATCGAGAGGCTCCATGAAGATCGCGATCCTAGTAGTAACGAGGAAACGACCTGAAACCACCTAAACATATGACGAGGCTCTTTCATTTGACTAGCTTCGCATGAATATACGATGAAATATGATGCAATTGATGATCTGCCAAAATTTTTGATGATTGTTTCAATATGGTTTCTGAAAATGTGAGGCGGATCGGATAGTAGTCAGAAGATTCAGGAATTCTTTCTTACTCTATATTGCAGCGACTATTGAACTCCGATGTGCAATATCGTCATGCAAATCGCACGTGTAGCGCAATAAGGAAACAGCGTTATCACGTATCGGAGTATTTCTTTGCTTCTTTATGTAAAATAATTTATTTTACAAATAAATTTTTCATGCAAAATATCTATATAATGATTGCGCTAGATCTGCATCAAGTAAGGCGTTTTTTTCCATAGCCAGCTTAAAAAAAAAGGTTGGAAGATTTTTTTAAGAAATGAGGTGTACCTACAGATTATTTAAAAATATATTTGGTTATTATTTAATGTGTAGAAATATTATATGTGTATTAATTATCATTAATATCTCTTTAAGGAGAGAAATATCGAAATAATAATTTTCTTACCAACGTCAATTTTATTTTTTGACAGCAAATATATTTTTGATGTTTAATTTTTAGGTTTGAATAAATATACGATCGGAAATTTATCAAAAATCGAAAGTATCCACGGCGACTATTTATATTAGGATTGCTTCAAAAACGCAGTATGCAGTACGTGGTTTTGCAATTAACAGTTTCAAAAAATAATCAAATCAATGCAATGAACGATAATTAATCGCAGACACTTATAACCGCGCTGTAGCCACTTTCAGCCGCGCAGTAGCCAAATGCCAATAGCCAAATGCAGACATGGGCACGTAGCGGGCACTAATGGCCCGCAATAGCCAGTTTAGCCACCCGTAGGTCCTACCAGCAAACTCACTACAACAAAGTTACGATAGTCAGACGACAACTTAAAATGGACACACTGCAGAGAAGGTTTGACAAATGAGGATTGCCATCAACCCCGACAAAAGTGCGGCAATCCTATTCGCAAAAAGTCACAAGTCACCAGCAGCAACCGACAATAGCCGACTGTTTAACTGCTAGTATCTCTTTATCATTCATAGTTACCTATATTAAATATTCATGGGAAGTTGGAGTAATTGAACTATGCAATGCAAGTATATTATGAATATTGAACCCACGCATTTCTCATCTCTATAGCATAAGTTAACACTAACAGCTTTCCTCGATGGCTCTTACATCAACAAACATAGCGAAGAAGATTCAATGTCTAGACAAGACAAGTTACAAACAGCTGTCAGCAGGTAGATTGTTCGTCCAATGCGCTGTCGGATAGAGTGCTTGCTGTGCGGTTTTCTTTAAGAAGTTTGTGTGCTTTTCAATGTGTCATATTACATACATATTATTAAATTACTGTGAGATTCATTTTAAGCACCGTTCTGTGTTCCGTTTTGGAATGAAACAAGTTCATATACAGTGGGCTAATGTAATGTAATGTCAGTTTCTCATGACTGGAAATCGTGATCATCATCACCTACCCTCGCCCTTTTCTTTGCCTTTCTCCAATTTTCTCGGTATCCAGCATATCTATCGCCAAAGAAGCACTTATTACTTTTAATGCACAGTTCATCTAACATGTAAGAATTCTTCCTTCGTCCCTCCTCCCAACTTTACCAAAAAAATCTTTATTCAAATATTCTTCCTTTTTTCAATATTTCACAAAAGACAAGGATTCACCTCTGGCAAATGGTTCAAAAAATTGAATAATGTACAATTATAAAATTGTACATTATTCAAAGAGTATAAAAATGTACAAAGATGAACTAAACTCCTTCCTTAGGTGGATTTATGACCCCCGCGCGTTTTTTTTAATTTAAATTTTACTTTACTTAATAAACATTTTGACTGCACTAACAATGCAGTTTAAGTATTTATCCTTGCATAATTAAATCCCATATTATTTTTACAATTGGTGTGATTTTTTAAATTTGGTTTTAAACCGACTCTCTTCAAGTAATTTTTTTAATAAAGAGCGAATTATTTGCTAAAACCTTTTCATTATTTCAAAATTTATAAACTCGTAGTAATTTTTTAAAACAAGTCTAACGTACTGGAACCATCCGCGGAATCAGATCGTATTCCACGAAATTAACGTTAGTTTACATGTTGATATATTTTGGTGATCTGTATGTAGGCGTATTATTATTACCTAAATATATATTTTTATGTTTTGAAAAATGAAAAATTTTAGAGAAAAATGAGAAATTTAAATGATGTAGGTACCATATACTTGTGCATTATAATGTGTTAAATATTATTATAATGTCATAATTCGTTTATTTTGTGGCATAGAACCATTAAAATTGACCAAAAACATATTTAATATAGCAGCGTGTGTAGCAAGTTTAACAAAGATGAGTGAAACCGCAGTAAGCTGACATATGCGAGGCCGTTACCGCGTGAGGCCGCCCTAAAGTTTGGTTTTCATTGAAAACTATTCCAAAGGCCACAGCATCAATACGAAACGCATTGCTTTGTTAATAATGCATGTGCGCAAATATTCACAAAGTGCAATAGGTCAACCAAAGGGAGTAGAAACTACATCTGTATAATATATAACGCTACAATTTATTCTGTCTATAAATTTATTTACAAAAACAGGAAGATTTTTAGAGTGCTTACGTGTCAAAAATATATTGTATATTGTTTAGAATGCACGAAAAACTAAATATTTTTGTGAATTGAGAAAAATTAAATACAATATACCTACATAACTTACTATAAAATATATTACTTTAAAATATGAATATAATAATGGAAATATCATGTAATAAGATGATTTGATAAATAATAAAAGACCTACATAATATGTCCAAAGTAATAGCTCAACATCAAATTAATAATAAAATACTGTAGTGCCGTTCAAAGCATATTCTTATTGGGGATACCTAAATACTTTTTGAAAATAGTATCTAGGTATCCCAGTTTTTTATTTTTCGTTCCGTTTGTATGAAGACAATAATTTGTAACTAGTTATCGGCGCATAGGTATAATACAACGCCATAAAAACTCTTATTTTTAACACTTCAACTGTTGACGTTTTTTGTACAATAATAGATTATTTCGGGCTATTGCATTTATTGCATTTGTTGCATTTTCATTTATTGTAAAGTGTATCTAATGCGTTTTGTAGACAAATTTTAAAAGATATCGATAATTTGGAGTGAAACATAAATGTTCTTTTAATCACGAATTAGTTTAATGACTCCATAATATTATGATATTTTTGTATGTAACCTTCGGAACAGCGTTAAGATAAACATTGCATTATTTTAAGTGGAATCTGAAGCTGTAGCCTTTTAACAACCCAATTACAAGAGTGCTCCAAGAATCATAAATTTCAGTTACATTGTTACTGAGTATTTTAAATTATTCATTAATTTTTCCAGTTCTTTTTCACTTTTTAATCGACCTCTTCTGCTGAGTTGCATCTAGTGTCAAATATAGTCCTTCTTATGATGATCAAAAGACTTATTAAAAATATTGTTGCGGCTTTGCGAAAATATACGTACGTTTATTATAGATATAAATAATATATATAACGTAAATATCCACAAGAATGGAAGATTTTAATCAAAATTAAAAACCCACTTGTGAAAACCAAGTTCCATATAAGTGTTTGTAAGTGCGTGAATTAATAATAGTAATCCTGTATAGAGCGATTCAATGCGGATTGATATTTTTGTACGTGATTCTATTGTGAAATATTTAATACAATTTAATAATGACAATTTAAATATTAGGTCCTTACATATGAAATTGACGTTTTGCCGTACTGGCAAATTTGATCTCAAATATCTTCTCTTCGGTTAGGAATTCCAAATCCAAATTTATACAACTATTTACTCATGTATTTGTGTTTTGAAAATTATAATTCATTTGTTTTTTCCTCAATTGTTTTTTTCTTTGCGTCACTCAGTTTACAAAATGAAAAACTTGAAATATCGCGTTATTTACGAGTACCAGTTCCACCGTGGCACCAGTACTGCAGAAAAGGCTCGAAGGATTAATGATGTGTATGGCGACGGTGCCGCAAAAGAAAACACAGTGCGTTTTTGGTTCCAACGTTTTCGTTCTGGAAATTTCGACCTGCAGAACAAGCCCCGTGGACGGCCGGAGACCAAAGTTGATAATGAAGAATTGAAGGCTATTGTGGAAGCGGATCCATCGCAAACCACATCCGAGTTAGCTGCAGGCTGCGGTGTTAGTGATAAAACTGTTTTAATCCACTTGAAGCAAATTGGTAAGGTGAAAAAGCTTGAAAGGTGGGTACCTCACGAATTGAGTGAAGCAAATCAACAAACGCGCGTTGACTGCTGCGTTGCATTACTCAACCGGCACAATAATGAAGGGATTTTAAATCGAATCATTACCTGTGATGAAAGTGGATCCTGTACGATAATCGGAAGCGCTCATCGCAATGGCTGAACCCTGCCGAACCAGCCAAACCATGCCCCAAGCGAAAATTGACTCCACAAAAGTTACTTGTGAGCGTTTGGTGGACTAGTGCTGGTGTCGTTCACTACAGCTTTCTTAAATCTGGCCAGACGATTACGGCAGAGGTCTATTGTCAGCAACTGCAAACCATGATGGAAAAGCTAGCTGCTAAACAACCGAGGCTGGTTAATCGCTATAGGACACTGCTGCTTCATGATAACGCTAGACCACACACTGCACAACAGACGGCTACCAAATTAGAGGAGCTTCAATTGGAATGTCTAAGACATCCACCGTACTCTCCGGACCTTGCCCCAACAGATTACCATTTTTTTCGAAATTTGGATAACTTCTTGCAAAGGAAAAAATTCAACTCCCATGGGGCAGTCCAAACCGCTTTCAAAGATTTTATTGATTCCCGTCCGAATGGTTTTTTTAGTAAAGGGATTCGATGAACTACCTATGAGATGGCAAAAGTGCATAGATAGCAATGGTACATACTTTGATTAAATAAATATATTATAATAAAAAAAATCGGCTTTATGTTCCTCCCATACTAAACGTCAATTTCATATGTAAGGACCTAATATTAGCAATGCTTTATCAGCTAAATTGCATGCTTGCTCGTTTTCATAATCGAATATTGTAATTTGTAATATTTGTAATATGATCATCGAAACGGACGAAATGTTTGCTATAAAAAAATGAAAAAATGTGGAATGATAAAACTTTATTTTGAATTTTGATTAATTAAAAAATTATTTAATATTTGTATGATTTTTAAATTACTGCACAACAGAGTATCATTTGAATTAATTGAATGGGCGGACTATTCGCGTGAACTACGCACTTGTTTGCTGACGCTAGTATAAATTTTTGTACCATATGGCGTTCGAGATGTCCATATGTTGCTACCGAGATCTAGCCCGGGCGGGGCGCGCTCACAATGAGGACAATCATCGCCGACGAGGTCCTTCCACAAGCGGTGCGTTAAATACATTTTTATCATCATGATTTTATAATTAAAATATGTTTATGGCCTACAGCAGAATGGGGCGGCTCTTTCGCAACCAGAATAACTTTTACGTATATTATAGGTACCACAATTATTCTAATTTGGTTGTCTGTCTGTCCGTCCGCCCGTCTGTCGAAACTTCGTGTAATGTTCTTAACATCTTTATAGATTTTTTCTTCTTTGTAGTAAACTAGATGTTCGTACCTGGCGTTGCACGGGTTAATGATTAAGTTGAAAATAAATTTATGGGGGGAAAACAAAGGTTCCATTGTTTTGCAAGGCCTCTAATAAAACAATGTTTCAATTTAATCAAGGTTGCGATGGATAGGATGTCTTGGTATGAAATATGGCCTATTTTTTCCGTCGGAAATATGTATACAAAAGTTGATTCCAATCGGTGAAGCGGTATAGATTTGTACAGAAAATATATCTGGGGGAGGGGCTGGGTTAGTGGAGGTGGCTTAGAGAAAATTTCGCCTATATTACCCGACTGGTGCTAAAGAATAAGTTTGAAAATTTTGAGTCCGATCGGTCGAATGGTACAGATTTGCTTTGAAAATATATCAGGAGGAGGGGAAGAGGTAGGGAAGCTCCGCCTCGCGTTCAACGAATACGAGTCGGACACAGACTATTCGTCACATTCACAAATTATCATCGGTGCTACGTACAAAGAATGCATTAAAATACGAAGGTGAATCGGCCGGTTTCTGCTGCGTGTCTGGAAAAGTTGTACTGCCACCATTGAATTCGCCGCCAGAACCATTGAAAACACTATTGGTAGGAGTCACACCTCAATCAAATTTTTGAGTAAAATTCGTAAATTCAATTCTTGCTTTCAAATGACATCTTTGAAGCAAAAATATTTTTCAGAATGAGGATGGTTGCAATTTTCAATCAACGTTTGAGATTCAGGAACAAGTGTATTATCAAATTGGTTCTTTATTATCAATGCCAGATACCGATCCAAATGCCTGATGCCTGACGCTGCTAGAGTGCCACCACTATTACTTGGCGTGCGAGGGCGGGCGCCCCTGTCGCGAAACAGAAGTTACCAGGTTGTAAATTTAATACACAATACATAATGTACTGAATGTCCGGTGACCAATGTCAGAGCCTTCAATATAAATTTGGTCGGGTAACAGCGCGCTCCGCGGCGGCCGCTCTATCTGTCAAACTATAGACGGTAATATCAGTCCATTATTTGCTTTTTCAGCTTTGCAAAACTTTAATACTTCATTGGCAATTATTCTTGCACCACCCCGGACTGTTTTGGTTGTTTTGGACATAATAATTCAGTGTATATTGGTAATCAAGATGTCACAGCTCCCGAGCAAATACAAAATTGTACTTAATTACTGGGCGAGGGGTTACCGCCGGGTGCGGGCTGGGCGGTTTTAGTTCCAATCTTTCTGCACGCCAAGTTATGTTGGGCAGGCAATAGGTCGAGTACCTTGAACGTGGACAGCGTGTTTACGTGTTTTACGCACAGAAGAACCACCGAAAACACACCATCGAAAACACAATCCGTTTATAGTGCTAGTACATTTAAATAATCGGGAGTACATTAAAATACCAGGTTATATACATGTAATTTTAATGGTTCCTAGTTTCAATTAGCATATCGAAAATATCAAATTATCTATATGAGACAAATCACCAGTATTTTCATCATCACCATCTCCGTCTTCTTATTCTAGGATGGTCAGAGCACTAAGAATCGACATTCATCTTCCCCCGACTTCTTCCATCTTACTCTGGGGCGATAGCAAATAGCAAGTAGCCAGTAGCTTCAGTAGTCACCAACTTATTCAAGGAAGATTTCTAAGAAAACGCACTAAGAACTGCCACTCACCCACCTTCAATTTGGCTAAGATATGTAGATATGTATTTACCCATACCATTTACGTTTTGTATTTACCCACACGGACGTGAAGCACTAAATAATTTTGTAACATTTACATTAAAATTATTAACATTTAAAACATAAAACACTTAACATTTTAATAAACAACATCCACAGATCAAAACCGTGGAGGTTCAAAAGGATACAAATTAGCATTCTTAGGTGTTCAAGTACAACGAAGAAAAGACCGTAGTTTAGGACATAATCTATACAGGAAACCGACACATACTATAGGTATTTACATAATAACATAATATAATATCATAATAACCCCAATAAATCGACAATCTGCCAACATTCATTCAAAGGAAATCTCAGTCATTTTGTCAAATTTGACAAGACAAAAATTTTATCACCAGAACCGCGCCATATACCTAGATTAGTGAGAGAGTCCATTGAAATATACAAACATCCTAATTTCAATAGAGAAGACAGTTAAAAACCATCAAGTATTTGGCGCCCTGTTCTCAGGACTTTGATTCTACCTTCAAGAGACGTCGTATAAAAGTCCGGAGATGTTATTAGTACATATTGCACACTGGCGACCTCTATCGTGGAAGAAGTGAACACTGCACAACAAAGTGCATATAATTTACGACCTCGGAGGAAATAATCAGTTCAGCCCCCGCTCCGCGGTGATAGGACGCTCCCCTGATAACGCTGGATAAGACTTCATCGAAACGTCGAGATTTGATTCTCAGTGAAATATACAGTTCGTATAAATTATCCGTTTTATTTAACACATAAATATGTCTAACGACCGTAATAATAACCTTATCTCTTTAATCTGATGCAATAGTTTGGGAAATTCACGGTCCAAGCACAAGAAGAAATCGTCAGACCC
Organism: Agrypnia vestita; assembly: GCA_016648135.1. Classification (NCBI taxonomy): domain Eukaryota; kingdom Metazoa; phylum Arthropoda; class Insecta; order Trichoptera; family Phryganeidae; genus Agrypnia; species Agrypnia vestita. The sequence continues at coordinate 83,364 of JADDOH010008659.1, read as the reverse complement.
TGTAAAGAAATGATCCGGGTTCATATTCTTCTGCCTCTTCATATATAGGCCTCTTCCTTATTTTTCCATTCTTTCCTGTTGTTGGCTAATTGTAGCCATTGTATTACTTATGGCTAATTGTAGCCGGTGATATAACTTAAAAAAAATTTCAGCAATAGATTTTTGTATATCATTCATCTTTATTGTTTAAAATATAAAAATAATATTTTCGCGACAATAATGACAAATAAATAATATGTTACGTCTACTTGATTTCTTTGCAATTTTTTTTTAGTAAACACGTGAAACCGATTGTCGTACTTGGAAAACATTGTGAGAAGAGAAGGGGATTGAATTGAGTCGGACGACAATAATGAAAAAGGAGATTAACTTGGTGAGAATAATGTTATTCCTAGGAACACAATGAGCGATGGCTTGCTGCCACGATCTCCGGCCACATCTGTAAACTTTGATTGGACAACGCCCTGGGGAGACGGGCCAATGACGGACGAGCGCGGGAAAACTTAGATTGAATTGTTAGGCCAAATGTACTTACAGTATTAAGTGGATTTTTTTATCGATAAATATGTAAAAATACGCAGTGGATAGTGTAAAATTATGATACATTATTTGGTTATTATATTATTGTTTTATTTAGATTTTTGTTAATATTTGTCCTAAGTGTACTAATATTTAAAAAAAAGAAATATTTATAAAAAATTACGAAAATGCAAAAGTATAATACTTTATTTCATGTGATACGATAACATCACGTGAAATAATTTACAGGAAACCTTGTTTGTTAATGTCGCGGTGCAACCTTTTGATTTATTTTGCCATGGAACTCAATGCATTTTCTTTGTTATATTGCTGTGTGGTACACACGAAATGATGGGTGAACGTACATACGTAGGATCAAAAAGCAATAATTGATTTTACAAAATTGTTTTTAATTTAATAATTGCCAAAACATATTTAAAGTTCTAAATTAATATATCGGTGACATCTGTCTGTTTGTATTTTTTTTGTATTTATTTGCTACATACGTAAACGCCATTTTATTGAAAAAAAATTTAAAAATTTATTTAATACTCTCTGTCCATATTTAAGTTTAAGCTATACAAATCTCCGAATCCCGTCGAAATGTGTTTGTTTACTTAAAAATAAATGTAAAAATGTAGGCAAATATTTCATACAAACATTTAGTGGAAATGAATAATATTGAATCTGTGAACTGCTTAATATTTTCGCGAATTTATTACTTCTGAAAATTAGAGGTATCAAAAAAAAACTAACGAACCGTCACGCCATTTCCCCGCTGGGGTAGGCAGAGAGGATTGAACGCCACACTCTTCTATCCTAACACACCACTTTTGCTTCGGCCACATTCATGCAACTTCTACGGTTGTTGTGGCTTTTAACGGGGCCATTCTCAAACACTTGTTGTATCTGATCGTGCCAGGTCTTTCGTGGACGCCCTCTATTTCTGCTACCTTTAACACTCGCCTCATATATTTTCTTAAAGGTATCAAAGCTAAATAAAATCATATTTACATGTTTAATTGATGTTATAAGCTAGAAGACAAATGCATAAAAGTAATGATAATTCTTAAAAATATAGTAGTTTTTTATTTTGCCTGATGAAATGAATATTTTTGTATTTACACTGTATTTATGTTCAACCTACCTTTTCCTGACCCCACCGAAAGTGTTATTATGTTGGCGTTCCACGAAAAGATCGTTTCGTAATTACTTTGTCAAGTGTCACTATTCGATTAACCTCCACGTTTCCCCTTTTCCCCAAGGAATATCTTTATAGACATCGAAGAAAACAAATACTTTCTTTCACGATCAAAAATATTTTTTCTTCTTTAGAGATTTTTCTCGTTCCCATAGTAAATAACTTTTTATAAAATAGAGTCTCCATTTTAAGTTAATTTTTTTTTCTGATATATTATGTCTCATCGAAATGTGAAATTACATTTATGATTTGAAAACATAATTAAACTATTTTTGTACAAAACTTATCGATTACTGCTCATCTAAAGCATTTGATGTGACCAGTGACTGATAATTAGTGACTAATATTCAAACAATGTTCAAGAACGGATGACATGATATGAAACTTCTCAGCTAAGAAAATGTCGGATGACTTCATGATCTCCACACATTTACTTCTGTAGGATAGACACATTTTTTATTCATTTCATATTTAAACGTAGGATAAACGCTCGACATAAGCTTCTAAACTTAAAATCTTAGAATTTCCTCATCTTTATCAAAGTACTGGAGCTAGAGCAATGTTGAACAATTACCACAAATAATTTGATCAAGCATTAGACAAGTACAAGGTCAGTGTCAAACATTATGTGTAGTACCACATTTTCAATTTAAAAAAATCAATCCATAGAGGAGCAAATAAAAAATCTTGTGATGCTTAAATCAATGCATAAATATTTATAAAAATAAAGTATTTAAAAAATCATATTTCGCAAACTTTAGTATCCACTTTAAACATAGATAATTAAATAATGATAAAATATTACTTATGCACTTAAAGAATAGTGTAGCCCAATTCTGATTTTTCAAAAAAAAAAAAAAAATTTACAGTCAAACTAATTTGATTCCTCGACATTCAATAAATTACCCGTCATGTTAGGAACGTGAAAGATAAAAATTATTATTTTATTATTTTCAGAAGTTTTCCGTGTTAGTTATTCAAAAACAACTTACTTTTATGTGTCAACTTCTAAGAATGTGAACTAGAAAATGAATTCAAATTAAAAAAAATTCAACAATGTGTTGAAAAAATGAATTAAAAAATCTAAAGAAAACATTTTATTCGAATAAACAAGGAAAATTCGCAAGCTCTAAATATCTCTAAAATTATAAAACAGTGCATGAAGAAATATATTGTAAATAGTTTATTGCTAAATGTTTAAAACGCTGTCAAGAGTTCTTTACCTAACCAAAAATAAATATATTTCTTATATAACACAACAGATTTAATCTATAACTTTTTTAAAGAATACATGTTCTGTTCAAAAAGTATCGTGAATTTTGTGTTTTTTCAAAAATTATTTATATATTCATGAATATCTATTTTGTCCCCTTCAAAGTACTCCCCACCAGATATTATACACTTGTGCCAACGTTTTTTCCGATCCTCAAAGCACTTCAAAAAATCATTTTTTGTGATCTTGTTCAGCTCCTTCTTCTATGCCGTCTTTATCTTCTCAATCATAGCGTAGCGCCGTTCTTTCATGGGCCTCTTCAGTTTCGGGAACAAGAAAAAGTCACAGGGGGCCAGATCTGGGAAATACGGTGACTGCGGCATTATTAGTGTGATGTTTTTGGCCAAAAATTTTCGCACAAGCAACGATGTGTGAGCAGGGGCTTTATCATGGTGCAAAAGCCAATTTCTGTTCTTCCACAAATCCGGGCGTTTCCGGCGGATTGCTTTGCAGGCAATATTCCTTTTTGACCGTTATATCCTGTGGCAAGAACTCATGATGCACCACGCCTCTGTAATCGAAGAAAACTGTAAGCAAAATCTTCATATAATTATTGTCATAATATTGTTAATATATTGTCATTATTTGTGTGAAATTAGATATAGACAATATTGCAGTATATACTTCAAGCGTTATCTAGCCCCGTGGTTAACAAAGAATTTACGACGACTGAATAGTTAAGTATCTACTATTTTTACAAAAGAACCATAATATTTTGCTATGCTCCAAAATATTACTTAAATAATCAGTACATATTGAATAATTAAATTATAAAACTTAAAATAAAATATTGTTACCCTAGATATGAGTATTTTATGTAACCTTTGATGTATAGAACTAATCAAATTTCCGACGTAAAACAATCAGCCTTTTTTTGTAAAAAGATTCATGAAAAAATATATTTCGAATTATCTATTCAGTATAACATAAATTATAACAAATCTTGTTATTAAATCTGGTCTTGAAAAGCGATCGCGTAAAAAAGCACTTAAAACCTCATTTTGTACATTAACATTTTTATCGAGTCACTCTTTTTAAAATCTGTTTCAGGCGTTTTACCTCCCCCGGCTTTAATTCACGCAACGATGGCTTTGTTTGCTTCTGATCGGTTGTTCAAGTAATTGCTTATTTAATTTTTCGTTTGTTAATGTATAATCTTGGTGTAAAAATATACCCTTTTTTATTTTAATTTTTATTATTTATTAATTTTTATTTTTGAAGCTCACTCGACATAAATATCTAGTTCGACCTTCAGCAAGAACGGTGCGGAGTCCTCAGGAGAAGCAACACAACTCACATGTAGTCTTTTTTACTTCCTTTCTTTTAACTCGCTTGCTTGTTTCCTTGACGAAAAAACTTTGGATCGATTTTTAACCCTTTTCCGTGATCCAATCGAGCTGAAACTTCGCAAGCAGACTCGTGGCGACGATCAAGAAGATCTATCAAATTTTACACAAATATTTTACACAAATAATGACAATATATTAACAATATAATGACAATAATTGTATGAAGGTTTTGCTTACAGTTTTCTTCGATTGCAGGGGCGTGGTGCATCATGAGGAATATTACGTAAACACGAAACCCTAAAATGAGAAAGGGAGTATTGTAAAAACTTGATTTTTATTGGTTAGTTTTTTTCAATGATTAAGTGAACTTCTTTAATGAAACCCATTGAAAATACAATATTTGTAACTAAAAAATCTCATGACAAAAAAAAAATTCATGATAAAAAAAATTAAAAATATACTAATTTATATCAGCGGCCCTCGTAGTCCAGTAGTCTTCTAATACTAATGAGATCACAATCACTATAGGTAAATTTTACATCATGGAATCGATATATTATATACGTGACATACTATGAGGTAACTTATACAAGATGTAATCGATACATTAAGGAATATTGTATACCTGTGCTGGTTTAATATTTTGGAGTTAACTGGGTACAAAAAGAATTACAAGAGGTTGAATATTTTCTAAATCTGGGGCTACCTGACGTCTTTTTACATTTTTAATAAGTTTCACTTGTCTGTTTCTGTGGAATATTGTAATCAATGTTTAACCTACTTCCTGACCAACAGTCGCGAAAAATTTCGTACAGAAAAATATTCCTGAGGACAAAACAACAATCGTTCATCAATTTTACAATGTAAAATTAAATATTTAAAGTTTTGATGTGTTATTTTATCGGATATAATACATGCCGGTGACCTATATCGATTTGTATTATTTAAGAAGTGACGTCTTTAATGCTATGCAAAATTTTTGAACTTAAAAGTGACATTAAACTCTTGAGGTGAACCATGATATTTTGATCAATTTTTTAATGTCACGTACTGCACTCTCCACCACACATACAATACATACAACTATTGACAAATTAACGTCATTTTCTCCGAGAACACATTTATTCTGTCGTCTCCTGTAAATACTTATATGATGTAATTATTTTATGGAAAACATAAATATTTAAATAGGTTGTTGGTGTAGTGGTCTTGATGCTTGCCTTGTGATCTGGTGGTGGGTAGTTCGAGCCTCGTTCCAGAACACCAGCAATTCAGTTTTATTTTCATAGCGCAAGTGTTCGAGAGGCAAAATCAGTGACGTTGATGAAAACTTCTCGTCCCAGGAGAAGTTTTCAGCTACGCTACTGACTTTGCCTCGGCGGTTCTGGATCCTATTAATTACTTTATCACATCCCTGTTTTTTCAATCGCAATAAAAAAATGTTGATTGTTTTCAAAACTTTATGAATAAAAAGTGTGCGAAAAGACTCCCAAATCCGGGATGATGTTAATGCGGTGTCCCGAGCCTCCGATTTGTCAGCGAGGCAGTGGCGGCACGCGGCGCCCATTACTGCCGTAAGCGATCGCTCGCACGCCGCCATTGTTAGCGCATTAGCGGCGCGCCCCTCCGGCTCGCGACCCCTGCAATGCGCGCCAGCGCAGCGGCCACATTCAATTTTAATAAATAAAAAAATAGTAAACATAATACTTTTTATTTTAATTTTATATTCCATTTTAATACTTATAGTAATATATTTTTAAAAGGTATAATAATAATATTAATATTGGATTATTTACATAGCGCCATTTTTGTGAAAATTTCACCTCAAGGGCGCTTTACACACAAAAAACTCTTATATACTAAAATCATAGAAAAACAAAATGAAAAAGAAAAGAGAAAGAAAAACATCTCGAAACATAAAATACTAAAAGAAAACAACGAATATTAAAAATGTTCTGGGAAAGATTTTGTAAACAAGTGCGTTTTAAGTCTCTGAATCCGTGTTTCTTATCAGGGAGGACAGAGTTCCACGCTTTGTATATATATATAAAGTATACTAACATATAGATTATCAAAATATACATTTGCTTCTAATGTTTATTATTGTTGTTATTTTTGCAACAGCATCTTGTGTTGGTACTAATTTTTTTCTATAATCTAAACGGATTCTCATAAATAATATTATTGTTTTTTTATATGATAATACTTGTTTTTTTCAATCTTTTCGTACATTTTACCTATATTATGAATTTCGTCATTATTTTACCATTTACGATCGTTTTCACGATCATATAAGAGTCATACCTACAATGAATGTAATTAATGAACAAAATTATCCAAATAAAAATAATAATCGATTTAAAAAACGGCAATAAATTTACACATGAAACATTTAGTATGTCAGTAAGAAAATAGTAGCAGTGACGTGAAAATAGTAGCAGTGAGTTCTATAAATGACGCGCGCGCAGTTCTCACTAAAAATAAGGCCTATCGAAGAAACACGCTATGCTACGAAAAATTTACTTGCTTTACTTTTCTCAAAAAGAGACTTGCGCTTGTAGAAGAAATTTAATTGTTATTTATTTGCACTGTATTTAGGTATCACAGCAAAACATTTAATTTATGGTTGTACTCGTATTACGACTAGTTTATTTTTATATAATATATTTATTTTATTTTTTAGTTGGATCCAATTGGTGCAGACCTCCATAACTGTAATAACATAATACTAGCTGTAACTCGTCAAAAATGACGGTACTTTTGCATGTCGGTTCCTAAAGAATAAGCATTTACCTACTTATTTATAGCCGACACCCATGAAATAATAATAACGACTTTTATCAAAATATCTGAAATATTTTTTATATTTCCTCTGCCGGCAGTTAAATGTACTATTCTAAGCCCTGGAGATTATGCGGAACATGAAATAGTTTGCGTCTTTGCTAAGTCCTATATGTAATGTAATTTTAACCGGTAATGCAGGCTCGGCGATAGCTATCGTTGCCGCATTCGGTTTTGCAGGCCCGGGGTTCAAGCCCTATCTCCGGCCATTTAATTTCGTTTTTTTAGCTGTGAATTCGAACGAAGTTACGGGGACAGACAGACAGACGGACAACAAAATTATTATGTTTGATGTAAGGCAATGTTGAATGTTTTTCATGAGCTTAATATTTATGTTAGTTGGAAAGAACAAACTAACATAAATATAAATAGAGACCTAATTCAAATTGCATGATTTTTTGTGGGTCGGCCCCTCGCGACCTATCAACCCCTCAGAGCCGCGCGGCACGCGTCTCTACGACAAATCCGCTAAATTGTTTTCGATATCTTCTCCTTATCGATACATTATAGCGCGGAGCCGGCTTATCGTAAGGTGGAGATTGGGTCATAAAATATTAATGAAACTAATCGGTTTAGAATAATTTGGCTTTCAGGAAGAGAATTTTTATATATATATATATATATATTGTTAGGTGATTTTTCTCTCGGAAGAAACTCCTATTCACCGGGTGGCTCAGCTGGTTCACACGAACCTCAGGCGGTTCTTATACTTCCATAATGCGTTGTACCATATCTTTCTAGCTTTGATTTTTACTACTCTCTGCAGGTGGGAAAGGCCAATTACATAAAATAAGTTTCAATTTACAAGTTTGTGTATTACAGAAAGCAATGAGAACAATATCACAGAAGCTGTTGATTAATCCATTTCAAAGAATAACAATTATCAACTGCGAGCTGCAGAATATAATCAATCAATTCTTAAAAGTAAAATAAATTCAGTTAATCAAATCGATTTAAGAAAAAGTGGGTACTAGTAATCTTCTGTATTGGCTGTTCTAGATAAAAGAATTTATTGAATGTTAAAATAATTTTTTCAGATTTATCAATTACATCTTAGAACATACCTAGAAACATTCTTCCCATTTTGGGGTTATGCAGTAGGTAGAATCGACAATAATAAAAGAAGAAAAAAGAGGTATAATTTACCCATCTGACGTGGTTTGTCTTCCGTTACTAGCATGTCAAAATTTAGACAATTATTTGAGGTTATCAGATCGAAGTTATAACCTTCAGACACATGTCAGAAGGGAAATTTATATCAAATATAGCAATACAAGATGACACGACAAAATATAATTTATGAAGAACAAAGGATAATTTAGGCACATATATCTATAGAGCACGACCAACTTGCACAAAACATCGATTGAGGTTAGCTCCGCGAATATTCAAGTCCGAATGGAAAACATCCTCCAGCAGGATTCAGGGGTGGACATCAAATTGCGTCAGACAAAGTGGTGAATAATATTTTTCCCTGACGTGGATATTGTTCTAATTGTGGAATTTCGTTCCCAGGTGATACAACTCCCAAGTTTGCTTGCTTTTGCCGGCCTTACGTGCACAATCTGATAGGTAATATTTATCGTGATGGATCCATGCACCTCGAAATTATCATAACTATACGCCCTCCGCGGGTAGTATATAAGCATTATCCCGTTGCATCTTTATATGATGCACAAAGAAACGATGAGATAACAATGTCATCCAAAATAAATTCCTGAAACAGACAAGGTTATATTATATTTGACTTGCAATGTTGGAATTGAAAAATGTCGCTCGTAAATTCTATAAACACCTACCGGATAGCAATATAGCCGTATCTATCCGGACTTTTAATCGTAACATCTTGAATAATTTGAATGATATGCCGGCTGAGAAGTAACTGTCAAATATATAAGCTTGGAAACGCAATACGCATGCGCCACAAAAGTAACGGCTAGACATCCGTCAAGGCACGGCCAGCATCTACCCGGGCTTTTGCAAACGATATTTCCAGTACCTACCTCGGCTTTACACTACTTGTATGGAGTATGTTTAATTTAAGATTTACAATGTGACAATATATATAATTTTAAATATAATAATAGACCAGATTACAGAGAATGAAGACAGATGACAGATAAGATTGCGACCCAAAAAAAATTAATAATATGGCACAAAAATACCACTTACATACATGTATATTATTTCATTATTACTGCTGTGTACGTGGATTTATAGGGCAAAAGCTCAAAATTGATGTGTGTGATATTGCTGATTGGTATACGTATTAAAATAAATAAAAAATCAGAGAATCTAATAACTTTGTTTATCGTTAATAATTATCTAAAACTTTAATCAGTAACGAAAATTTAATAAATAGGTCAATATAATGTGAAGGACAGCCCTGATTTATTATGTTTAAATCATATGACATTTTATGATCTATACGGAAATAACCTTACAATATATTAAAGAAATATAAATTGGCATCAAACAAAAATTTTATACAATTATACAAAAAAAAATTCTCTTTATTGCAGGGAATTTATTTATAAAAAATAATTTTTTTTCTTTATTTACCAACGGACAATTGAAGACCCCATGGCAAGAAAATGTTAACTAACATTAAAGTCATTTTGAGATAATTAGACATTTGCATTTCGTCTTTGAAAAATATGTTTTTTTGCTAATTGAAGATTAATTTTTATTGATTTATGTCACGAAAATATCAAAAAAGTATTTACAAAGTAAAAAAATAGCTTTTATGCACAAATAAATAAAAATATACTAATTTTCCCTTAAAAAATGTAGTTAACAACCATTTTTTCATCTCTGGAACTCATTTTTAATAGAATAAAACCTTTTTAAAATTGGTAAAACAGAACATCAAACAGACTTTCAAATGCTATCCGTTTTTACCATCCATTATCCAAAATTACAAAATATGTTAATTAATAATACAAAACATGGTATGTAACATTTAAAATTATTGAAAAATAATATATAAGTACATATTATAATAGTCTTCAAATAAAAACAAATATATGACAGTACTGCCAGAGTAAAATTTATATTAACCATAAATATTCCAATCAAATTAAAAGGCGTGTTAATTTCAGAATGATGGCATGAACATGTTCTTCCCATTAGTAACTGATTTGGTTTTTATGAAAAAGTGTAGTTAACATGTTTATCCCTATGATTTGAACATGTTCTAACTATTTTTAAGTTCTGAACTTATTTCCAATGGAAAGAGTGTACAATATTTAGTTTAGATGGCTTATTAACTCATTTTTGACAAAAATGTTAGTTAACAACTTCTTGCCATGGGATCTTCAATTATTTGAAGCGAAATTAAGTATCTCGTGGTGGGCTGTTTCACCGCGTTAACTTCAAGTGAGTACTTAATGGAAAACGTAGGGGAGGAAGAAGAAAGCTAGGAAGGTTTAGAGAAGTACCGAGTGGGGTATAAGAGATTGCTGTCCATTTATTTTATTTAATCTCAGGTCAAGCACAGTTTATTGATTTATTTTGGCCGTTCATGGTATCGTATATCACTATCATGGTTTCGTATATCATTAAGAATCTTAAATTCTTTACTATAAAACTCAAGTTCTGTCTGTCTGTCTGTTTGTTCTCCATACAAATCTGACCCAAATTTTACATATTTTTTCTTTAGAACACGGCGGGTAACATAGGTGACATTTCAGGTGGTCTATTGCCGTATACTTTTTAAGAAATCTCAGGTTAATAATTCCAGTCATAAGTATGTATTCAAAAATGATATCTAAAGAAAAAATAATGAAATCTGATAGAGATACCAATATCTTACAAGAGTAGGTAACTACATTATATTTATCCATTTATGAAAAACCAATTTAAGAATGCCATATAGATATTTTCAATATGGAATAATCGTCGTAAGGAACCAATCCAATAAAAGTATCGCCTTCAATATTCCATTGCTCCTAATCTCGTCCATTACAATCAGCGCAGCGCCACCGCGTGTCGGCCTGGCGGGATGTCATCATCCCACTCGCTCCACTTTCACCCTGAAATAATTTCCAACATAACTCATCTCAACCCCCGCGATATTACAAGGAAATAAGTAATCTGTAGCAAAAGTACCGTTACCTACAGGGGGCGAAGCGGAATGCGCCCGGCCGCAAACGGCGCGGTGCGACGACTCAATTTTAAATAAGATATTAATTATCGTCTGATGACAACATTTTGATGTCTTGATCATCATCCGAGATCAGCGAATCATTCTCATTTTTTTGTCATAAAAGATCTTAGCATATTAAAAAAAAACGTAGATCTAAGTGAAGTGATTTATTTAGTAGAGTACTTTCGCTTTTGCGAAAAACATTTTTGCACCATTTATAAATAAGTTAGATCTCTGGTGAGGGATCCACTTAATTTTAAACATTAATTAAATAATTATCGAGGAGACAACTTAATTTTTCGAAAAATATTTCTTGCGGTTAGGTTAGGTTTTCACTTTGTGATGACATAATTATTTAATTGAATTCAGATAACTTCCTTGAAACCACTTTATATAATAATTTAAAAAAAGTTGTGTTAACAAAGTTATTTATTTGACTTCATTATTTGAACCACTCAATAAGCACGGTAATAGAAGTTGTTGGTGAACTCATTATTTTCTGTAGAAACCGATATCATTTTATTTTATTTATTTATCTTAATAATTTAGTTCCACGCATAATGTTGTGTGGGCTAATACATGTTTTTAATAATATAATAAAGTTTTTATAATATACTTTTTGTACTTCAGTTTGAAAATAGGAATTTAAAATATTGATATAAGATTAAATCCATGTGTGCATTTATAAACCCTTTTTTTATGATAACATTAAATTATATTTTTTTCGAGACGTGTTATCATTACATTTGACTTGCATTGATAGTACCTACCTACAACTTGATAGTACGTACCTATTACTTTTTATAGAAAATACTTCAGAAATATTGAAAAAAATATAAAATTTGATGTCGCGTCTCCATACCCATATATCGGTTGTATTATAATTTCTTGAGCTTCTTACTTGATATTCTGTATTTCGCAGCGCTTTCTATTAATTTGTCTCTACAGTTTGAGCTAATAACTACAGGGCATCCAATCTTTTAGGTTTTCGTTACTACTCTGGCAGCGAAAAAGTTATCGCCAGAAGACGGTGGATCCACACCCTTATGCTTGCCATTTAAAAACGTATCGGGACGGTAATGGCAGCTTACTCTATTATATTACCCCAAGCCGCCCCGGCTCCTCGCCGGCAAGTCTCGGGACTAATAATTATATTAACGAGATAAAACTATTACTTAACTTATTATTATTAATATAGATAAGCATTATACCACGCAAACATTGAGTCATTTTGTCACCGCTTTATATGTTCTATAGTAGCAGATTCTTTCGTCATCTGGTATAATTAATAACTGTATATTTAATCTCACATTATAAGCTTCTCTTAATAAAAAATTACTCCTGATAATCAGATAAGTTCTCTTAATAGTACGACAATGGAAAGAATTCACATAGAATAAGAATTTAACAGGGATACAAGGAAGTGTTTGTCAAAACAGGCTTTTTAACTTCTGTAGGACAACAAGAGTTGCGGCAATTAAAATTTTCCAATATTTCGAATTAATGTTAAAATTCCCTGGTTTTAACAGTTTTCTTTCATTTAAAATATTACTCAATAACATTACAGTATAGGAAAATAAAGAAAGATATTCGGTAATCACACAAATATACTCACATTAGGCAGGGGCGTGCAGTGGGAACATCGCAGTATGACTTTTACTAACCAATTATTTGGAAAAAAATCTGAAAACAACTTAGGTATATTTCGTAATATTTCTAACACAATTGTTATCATAGAATTAATATTTTGATATATCATAAAAATCTACAGCATAAATATTTGATTTCTATTTTTTTACAAAATATACGTTTACAAAAAAGTCATACTTCAATGTTCTCACTGCACGCGCCTGACATTAGGTATGTGAATATTCTTTTTCATCAATTCTTATTGTATTTTCCCTTGAGAAAATCTTCAAAATAAAACTGTCCGTCAAATCAAAAAGTGTAATCTGCCGTAAAATAATAAGCCCCGCTGTTGCGCACCCCTGTGAAACATGGATTATACAAAAGCAAGGAGAAAGAAATTTAACGTTTTGAAACAAATATGGCTGGTGTGGGATGCTCAGTCAGGTCAGTGGAGTATTTGTACAATTCAGTACTAAATGATCTTTATCAAAATCCTGATTTAGTTGGGTGTAGTAGAATCGAAAAATAAGACATACAGGATGCGTAAAGCATATGAATAAGGAAAGTGCTGTAAGCTATATTCATCGGGGGATCCGAAATAGACAGCGACTTCTTAGCCGGCCCAAAGTGTGGCGACAATGTTAGGGAAGATCCGAAGGGCACCATATATTTTTCTCACCGAATATGGTGTCTTGGCCCAGAACTTTAATAGGTCGTGAAGTTGCGTGATGAGCAGTGTATTAAAGTAGAATAGTCCCAAATATGCATTTTTTCATCGAACAGCACCTTAATTAAGGTTATTCTTAGTATTAATTTTAATGCGAATACGCTGTGTTTATTCGTTTTAATCAAATGAACTTTATTTTAGCAAAAGGTTTGAAAACTATCACTTCTCTGGTTAGGGCGAGTAAAAGCTGATTTTTGCGATCTAGTTGATTCCCAAAAAAAGAACTTTCACTCTGCTGGATCTAAAAAAAACACACCAAAACCTGATTTTGTAGGATATTTGTGAACTTGTGACTTGTCAGCAACCATCTGGATTCTATGTAAGACTGTGATCCAACAAGCAGAAGTTTTTGGGTCATAGGTATACTAAAAACTCAAAAAGTAGCTACATTTTCCATAAAAGTGTGTGGTTCTAACACACACTTACCAATTGAAGAATCATAAATAAGAGGATAACAATTTTGATACACAGTGACTACCTACAATAAATAAAAAACGTAAGTACTGTTTAATTAAAATAACAGGTAGGTTTACCTACTTTTATTGATTATAAAGTTTGTATTCCTTGTGGAATGTCCCGTCCACACTTAACGAGATGCGCGTATTATGAAAGCATTTGATTTGTGAGTAATTATGTGTTACTCACCATAGTAGGTACATTATATTTATTGCCTTACCAGTGATACAAAAAAGTAATTCAATATAGTTGCAGGTAGATATGTATTTAAACTACTCCTCGAAAATAATATGCTTATACTTTTTATAGACATTTAAAAAAATTCAACAATTTTATACCATAGATATATTTATTTATAGAGAACTAGGAGTTAAACAATCGGCTATTGCTGATTTCTTGCTGCTAGGCCCTGCGGGCGGCTTTCTGGGCCGCGGCCATAGCTATTTGCTGGCTGCTTGCAGTGTGGTCGGCTATGGCAGCCGCTTCGCGGCTGGTAGTGACCACTGGGCGGCCATCGATGTCTACAATCGGCTGTCGCCAATGGTAGATGGCAATGGCCAGCCATGCTGTCGGCTATGGTAGTCGCTTCGCGGCCAGTGAAAGGTAAGGATAGAGATTCACAGACAATTTTAAATCACATATAGGTATGTAGGTATATTATAAATTAATAAACGTATACCTATTAATATTAAATACATTATTTTTATAAGTAAGCATTTATATTTTATGTGTACAATATTATCTGCATGTATTTTAAAACCATCTGTAGATACTTCTCGCTACTTTACCTATACGATTCCGTCATTTGTTTTCTAAGCTCGCAATGGAAATACTTACGTGCAATACTTATACCATTTGTAGGGCATTCGTATTATAATATATTTATAAAAATGATTTACTATACAATTTTTTAATGGGATGTTGCAATTTAAAAACGAAGATAAGATATTTTATAATTAATTCATTTAAATTGTTTTAATCAAAACTTTTAGAGTGTATTTTACATTTAAGACTAATATGTAAAATATATGTATATATATAAGGGGCAGAATATATATATTTTTTAATTTATCAATTCGAAATGTTTTTGTGTTTTTATATCTATTTCAAAAAATGTTAAAAAATTATTTAGGTATCTCATGTTTTGTTTAAATAAATGTTTGGTTTTAAAAATCAGTCTACGTAGGTACTTAGTGTAAAAATTTTTCATTGATTTTACAATTTTATATTTACTTTAATATTTATTAATAATTATCTTCGTATTTATTCACTTGAGTAATTATTGAATTCATGCCCTTAAATACAATATAAAATATAAATTTTATTATAGAGCTATCTATATAAAATATAATATTTATATGAATAGGTACCTACGTGAAATATTAATACCTACCTACTTACGCATAAGTGTGTAAATTTTTTTTTGTTTAATAACCCATAGACTAAAGGTAGGTATTGTGAAAAAATATGTTGTTAGATTTCCTTATACCTAATATTTTCATAATGCTTTTAACTAAAATAATTAAAATAATTTAATAAAAAATATATAATCACAGATGACGGGCGGTTGACAAAACGTAATATAATAAATAGTCTTTTCAAAATACTAAGTCAATTTTAGGAAGTAGGTAGCTAGGTACCTATGTATAACCCAAATAAAAAAAATCAGTTTTACTTGACATGACCGCGAGCCATCTTATTTCTGCTCCACAGATTCAGAGTAATTTATCATCGGAAAATACCACCAGCTTGCGGCTCTTTAAAGGAAACCTCCCGAAGATGTTCTTCGGTCGGAGCTGCCAGAACACACTTTCTTATAAATTCTTAAGCTATTTAAAAAACCTTATTCCTATTTTTTACAATTTTTCACGTAGGTACCTATATATGTACCTTACATTTTTAAAGTAGGTTTCTATCCATTTAATACTTTCTCATGGCGAGTAGATTCCCGAGAAAGTTTTCAACGAAAATTATGTAAAAGTTGAAATCGACGAACAGGCTATATTTTAATAAATGCAAATGAAAATAAGCGAAGGATTCAATTATTTATCAACAAGCTAATCTTGAAATTACCAAGAAAGCAACTTGAGCCGAGCACATTTCCAAAGTTTTAACCGTTCGTAATAAAGTCAGCCCTGAGCTGGCGGCATTATCACCGCTTTATTATTATTTTCAGGTCTCGTTCAGCCCCAACCCCGCCGTGATAAGGATGCCATTAAATCTGTCATTGGCTCCGGCGGGCGCTGCCCCTCCCCCCCGGCCGCTCATTGGCCGCCGGCGCCGGGCCCCGCCCCCCGCGGCCACCCCCGGGACAGAAGGGCCCAAGCGGCGCGGAAAATGCCAAATTTATATAAGGGTAATCTCCGCGTGCTCGGGCCATTTGTCGGCGGGCCCGCGGTCACGGCGCATGTCACGTCCCCGCGGATAGCGCGAAACGTCAAACTTGTCGGGAAAACTTTTTGAGGTTAGGTGTTGCGCGCACTTTCGAAAACTTTGTCGGCGCTCGCCGTATGTAAAGTGAATTAAACTTAATGTGAAATTGACAACTTATTAAAATGACAATGGACATACATAAAGTTAGTCGAAGTGACTCGTCTACGGCCGAATTGAACATGGCCCTGCCTCATCTCATCGACGAGCCCAAATCGATGGAACAATACCAAACCAAAATCGATAGCCAGTTCTCGTCGTGCAACCCGAACAGATCTAACAAGAGATCTTTCGATGTCGCATTCTTAATGATGCCCGATGAAAAAATGAAGCAAAAACAGTTGGAGAAGCAATTGAGAGTTTCCAAGCAACTTTTTAACGAGTCTCATTACGCGCGCGTGGAAGCGGATAACTTCAGGAAAAATCACGAGTATTTGAACAAGTCGCAAGTGTACCTTCACAGAGAGGCGGACGATTCTAAAGGCACAGATCTTTCGACAACGTCATGCTACAGCGAGAAATACCGCCAGAATAATAATATTTCACCCCAATCAAACCAGGAACTGAATATAGACGTCGGGACGGAAGAATTTGCCACAAAGAGTGTTTTAAGTGACTCGGATGTTTCCGACATGTCGAGATCTCGCCCGAATTCGACGGAAAGTTTCTCCAGACCTTTGAGGGTGATCCACGAGTCACCTTACAGAAATAAGGTATTCGATGACCCGTCTCTCATATCTCAAACGAGGCCGAGCTTCGAACACAACGAAAAATACATGACCGCGAGGCTGTCGGACGTTAACCCGAGAAGTGCCTTTACAAAAGTGACTAACAGCTTCCAAGGAAACACCACCACACCGTCCGCAGCTTCTCCCGGCCACTCCGAGAGTCCAGACAACCTCAGCTACCAGAACTCCATGAGTCCGCCGCTCACGACCGCCAGTCCACCGATGATAAGTAATTTATTCACGAAAAATCCGCAATTAAAATCCCTCATTCCTTCAAACCACCCCTTGCTGTCATCGGCAAACCCATTCTTCAAAAGCCACGGATTACATCCGTATCATCAATTCTCGGACCACCAAGGGAATGTTTCGAGTAACTCGGAACACGCCTCTTTCTCTAAAACCTCTCCAAATTACGGGTCCCCTCACAAGACCAACGATAGCGACAAACCTATTCATTTTTCGCAATCTAATAAATTTGGACATTTATTGCCATTTAGACCCGAACTTCCGCCTTACTTACAATCAAACCACCAGTATCCGTTTCCGATCCAAAACTTCCACCACTCGGGGGCGGAGTTCCTGAAGTTCCAGCAGCAGGGGGAAGCCATGATGCGGAACCCGGCGGCGGCCATCCTGAGCACCCTTCTGCCGCCTTCCCTCGCGACGCTTTCTCTGCCGGCGCAGAATGTTTGCGCCAAGTGTAACATCAGCTTCCGCATGACGTCGGACTTGGTGTACCACATGCGATCTCATCACAAAAGCGAAGTGAATTACGACGCCACGAGGAGGAAACGAGAAGACAAACTCAAGTGTCCAGTGTGTGCGGAGAGTTTCAGGGAAAGACACCATCTCACCAGGCACATGACGGCGCACCAAGATAAAGAGGGAGACATCCTGGACCACCAAGCGGACCCATCGGACGCTGGCGGGTCTACTTTCTGCTCAAAAGGAAAAACAAGACCGTTCTATGCACACTCCAATGGAATGTTACCGAAATAATTAATTCAAGTTATAATAATAAACATTGTTTCGTTACTTAATAAAATTTATTATATAGAACTTTCCTATTGATTGTTGTATTTGGTTTTTGAGGAATCAACTTGTTATTTGGCAACTTCTTATATCATAGCACTTTAATTCGCACTGTAGAAATATATTTATTTTCACACGAGGATAACATATATTTTTAAATGTGATCACGGACCCTATCAATATTTATTTCTTTTCAATAATCAAAAAAAAAATACTGTTCATAAATAGTGTATGATGTTGTTGTTTCCCAAGTGTTATGTTGTTTTAGTAAATAATTTCATATAGACGAAACATTTTTAAAAGAGTGAAACACATTTAGGTGCAATATTAAATTTACTATTGAATATTTAAAAGTATTTTGTTTAAACTGTAAAATATATAAATATATGACAATGTGTAAGTAGATTATTATTAAAAAATTGTGAAAAATTGCAAATTACCAATTGAAACATCAGTGTTTATGAAATATTAAAATTGTCGTGGACACCATTAGTCACTACCTAATTAAAAATAATGTTATGAATACAATGTTTTTATTTTTTCTAATTGCTTCCTTTTCCATTTCTCAACTATCTAAATAAAATAACATGTAAACAAATATTTCTCTTTTGATCATCTCAGTTTTAATTTTCTAAAAAATATTGAAAAGTTATGCAGAATTTTTTAATTTAGAAAAAAATTTTTTTTCATAATAAGATAATAAAATATTTTTTGTATTTAAGAAAATACAAAAGGTATGACATATTTATAGTATGATCCCATTTATCTTAATTTTTATAATAAGATAATAAAATATTTTTTTGAATTTAATAAAATACAAAAGGTATGACATATTTAGGTATAGTATGATCCAATTGATCGTATTAAAGTTAAATGTGTATAAAAATTCAGTGACATAAATATCTACGTAACTGAAAAACAATACTAGTAAAATGTCAAAATAAATATTTTTACGACGTAGGTATTTTAAAATGAATACTCATTAGAGTCAACTCTAACTAGTTGTACATAAATATTGTTTACAGTGGCAGAGCCGTCTGATTATTAAACATTATTTATATTACACTGTATAAGTACTTCTTCGTTTAATATAATCCCTCTTAAAAATATGAATTGTCTAGTCAGAAGCGCTTAAAATTAAAATTACAAATTCCCCTTCTGTTATTCATCTTCGGTAGAGATACGAGAGTATCTCTACAGATTTTTGCGATCAAAAACTCAGAAACAGTTTAGAGTCACAATGTCTTTAATCTATTGATCTAAAATGAACCAAACTTCGTATTAGAGGATGCTGAACTGTTATCAGGTACCGGGTAGTCAAAGAACATATAGGTATGTATCTATTGCAATTATTTGTGCTCCGGTTGTAAGGTTAAGAAAACATAAACGTAAACATATTAAAAATTATAACAATATGTCTAAAAACTAAAATCTTTCTTTCTCACTTTTTTGGTAAGCTAGGTTAATTCAATGACTACGCCTAATGTAATTAAATTCTTAATGAATACCATAGATGTGAAGATACATTATAACTGCATTACGTTTAATTCCCTTGCGTACACATATATCCCGATTCAAGAATTCAAACATTTCGGTACCAATCTTCTGCATATCGCGCTTTCAGTCCGTGAGTTTGCTATGTTGTTTGATTGTCATTGATTACATTTTTAAAAAAATCACTTATCGTGTATTGTAACTTTTTATGATTTCCAGTCAACTATTGATTAATTTATTACCATCTACTGGAAATCTTTTATACAACGAATATTTCACATATGACTAGAAGAAAAAGTTATGAAGTTTTGAAGTGTATCCGTGGGTTTACGTTTTTAGAATATCTTTTTATTACTACGATCGATTAAACAAAATGTTTATGATTGGATGGCAGGACACTTTTAATATCTTTTTGACTAAAAATAATATATTAAACAGTACGTTATAGACGTATGTACCAAAACATTTCTGTGTAAAATTTTTAATTAACCTTCCGGCGCAATGAACTAAGGATATCATATTATTTTTTGATATATTATAACTTCTATTTTTTTATAATTTTAGAATTGGTATCTGTGTTTGCATCCACGTAAGGGTACGAACATGCCAAAGATGCCTCACTGTGATACCTCGCGGTCACGGTTTCAGCTCGCTACCTCGATGTCGATACTTGCTATTTACATGGATGGCGGTGCGAACATGTCGGTTCAGTCGCACCTCGATGACATTCAATTCACAGTATTCATCAAATAAAAAATCGAAGTGGCACTATGCAGAATCACCAAGTGAAAACAATGAACTGATGGTAGTTAATATTTATTTTACAGTTTAAAAGATATTCACAGCGATCGCGACATGAACAATACGGGATTAATGATAATGACAGCTCCATTTGTTTTTACTTAGCGGTGGACGGCGAGCAGCGACGTGATCTGGCTCGTGATTGGACAAATTCGCAAGGCTGAGCCGAATATGACCAATCACGAGTCAGATCACAGTGCTGCTCGTGGTCGACCGCGATGTGAAAATAAAATATTTTGTTTTCACGTAAGCATCGAGGTAAACAGCAGTGAGGTATCTTTCGGCATGTGCGTGCGTATCTACATGGAGGTGACATCGAGGTAGCGAGCTAAACCGCGACCGCGAGGTTTCGTAGTGAAGCATCTTCGGCATGTTCGTACCCTTAGAATTCAGATCTTACCAGAAACCTTAAATGCCACGCAATACGGAAAACATATTTAATTAATTTGTTTCATACTTTTTTTAAGATACTACATATTATTAGTCTAACTTTGTAAAGTACCTATTGATGAGTTTAGTAGACTCAATTGTAAACTATGGCCTAAACAGCTACGGATTGACATATCCATCATACTTAGAAGTAGTAAAAGAACTACAATTAAGAATAATTAAAACTATAGCAAATAAAAAACAAAAAGAAGCATGTAAGGACCAACAGGAAAACCTATTCAAAATGTGTAAAACTTACCGATCCAAAAACAACTTGACTATAAAATAACACTGGAAGAATACGAGAAGGACAGTTTCAAAACACCAATACATCATGAATATATGACAAGACAAATAACGAATAAAAAACTAGAAATAAAAAAAACAAATAATTGTTATCTAGACAGAACCAAACAGTGCGTAATTCCAAAATTATTCAACAAGCTACCGGATAAAATAAAAAATGTAACGGGACAAAAAATATAAAAAAGACATCAAAGAAATACTACAGTGAATTGTGAAGTGGATAGGAATAGCAAAATTAGTTTAATATAGTAGCTTATTATATAATATATCATAAAGTAAATACAATTAAGTAAAGATATGTATATACACTTATTATAATTAAATCCTTGCGTTTAAACTGTAATTACAGTTTTGCAAGAGGTAATTAAAAAAAAATATATATATATATAAGAAAAAAAATATAAAAAAATATTTGTTGTTGTAAAATCCGATATCTGGGAATAATTGAATCTGGTATAATCATTATTAAATTGTAAATATTAGAATTAAAAATAATTAAGATTTTCCTAATCGCCACGTGATCCCTTTAAATAAATAAATACTTATTAGATGGTAAATATCATTTTGGTGCGATTTTAAAGCATGCCGAACCAAATACTCTCTTAGAGTTTCCTATGTAATATTAATTATGAATAATTAAAAAGAGTCTTTCGTAAAAAATAAGCTTTGTTTTCTATGAGATTTCATTATGCAAGAATAAATACATTGGCTGCATTATAAATGTATCTTAAATACCTATATGCGAGGGTGAACATACTTCCGCTGTGTCCCAATCCCCACGCCAAAAGAAACGTCTATTTTTTTCCTTTTTTACTCCTTTTCTTTTAACTCGTAGCGTCTGCTTGCTTGCTTGTCTGTCGTAAAAACTTTGGATCCATTTTTAACCCTCTTCCCGTGATCCAAACGAGCTGAAACTTTGTAGACAGTCTCGTGGCAACGATAAAAATGATCTAACTAATTTTTGTTTAAAAAAAATTAGTAATTATAGTATAATTTTGGATTTTTCGAAATTTTTTATTACTCGCTTACGTAGCGTCGCCCGACTCGAGCCCAACGCGTAGGTTAAGCGCCAAACCTGTTTTACTAGTAAATGAGAAACGGAGTATAATAAAAACTTGGTTTTTATGGGTTAGTTTTTTACTCCGTTTCTTTTAACTTGTAGCGTCTGCTTGCTTGCTTGTCTGTCGAAAAAACTTTTAATCGATTGTTAACCCTCTTCCCGTGATCCAAACGAGCTGAAACTTTGCAGACAGTTTCGTGGCGACGATAAAAATGATCTGTCAAATTTTGTTAAAAAAATTAAAATATAGTATAATTTTGGATTTTTAGAAATTTTAATAGTTTTTTAAAATTGGAAACTATACAAATTTTTGATTAGTACCAACAGCGACCTGACGACGTCACGGAATATTTAAAATTTGAATTACTCCGTCGGTATAATAGTTACCTACACCACTAAGCATTTCGAAAATTTATGACAATTGGTTCACAGATGACAGCAAAATTCGTTTTTTTGGGAAGAAATCAAATAATTATTTATTTATTTAGATTTATGCTTAGTATTGAAGAATTCTACATTAATCAAATCTGATTCTGACTATTTAAAATCATTTGACGCTGGAAATTCATAAGGTACGATATTGCTGATAATTGAATCTATCAAAATCTTGATTATATTGACTGAAAAACTAATGTTATTAGAATTTAATCTCCTAAGCATGAAGTGTCTTATCAAAGCTCAAAAAATCTGACATTTTAGAAATATATTAAATTCTGGTAAGTTTAGTGTTATGTTATATGTTTTAATTCGTCTTTAATTGTTAAGATTTTCATTCGCCAAAAGGAATGTAAGAGGAAATAAAACGAAAAGAAAATTCAAAGGGTAAAGATTCAAGATAAACAGATAATTTTAGAGATTTTTGACATAGATATTTTTTGAAACATTTTTAGTCAATCAATTATTTAATGACGTGATGGTAAACTTAATTTACAAAGAAAGGGAGTAAACTAAAAACTTGGTTTTTATGTGTTAGTTTTTTTCCAATTCCCTTTTTCCAATTTTCCAATTCCTTAGAGTCTATAATATTCTGAGTACTCTAATCTACTTCTAAAAGTGCATCAGCTCTATAGCTTTGACACTTTTATTAACTACCTTATTGGCTAAACATCATTAGTTTCATTTTCAAAATATCAAATTAATTAGACGCGACATTTTATGTACAGTGCCGCCTTGTTATAGATTCTTATATTAAATTATAGTAATTTACACAGCTACGACTTAAGTAATATTTATATATTTACCATAATACAATTTTTTACAATAATAAATTTACAATAAAACAATATTTATTAACAATAATACAAAACACATAAAACAAACAGAAATACATAATTAAAACAAAAAATATTTAGAATTTAAAAAAATAACGGTAAGGACTACGAAAGTAATTAGTACCTATAGTTGAGTCACTATTATTTATTTTATGATATTTGTATTTCTCTACACTGTTCCATTATTGACTTAGACACACCTATCATTCATGCTTTTATGTATCATGTACCTATTCCTGTCCCCAAACACAAGTTTTAACTTTTCTGGGGACAGAAACACATATAAAAAATGTAATATTCACTGTCACTGTAACATGTATGTATTATTTTATTTTCAATAAAGAATTCTATATCATAAAAAAAAAAAAATAATCATAAATTGGATTTGCGGGTCGAAGCTGTCTGTCGTGCCGGGACTCGGCCCGGTGGATCGAGCGCATTTTGTTGCCTCATGAAATAGTGGCGGGAGGGTCTGAGTTTGCATCTTAAAGGCAGAAGACTGATATCGTGTTCGTATGAGCCGAGATCTCGGATGATAGGGTTCTCTTGGAGTGGATTGGTGCATTAATGATGGAATTTTGTGGGGAGTTTGTGGAAACATTGTTTTATTGTATCCATTTTGTGTAATTTATTTATTGTTTTGTTAGATGTTCGTTCATCTCTGTACTATTTATTAGTGTTGCACCGAATGTGGTTCTGCCAATGTCGAATTCGGCCGAATGTTCGGTTTAAATATGTGCCGAAGCCGAAATTCGGCCTTAGTTCAACCGAAATTCGGTTAAATTTCACGCACTTTTGCCCAATGAACAGGTCAGATCGCCATCACGAAAATACGTGTATTGTTTATTTACTCTGTGTTTTTTAATTAATTGAGCATCACAACGTAGTTCTGGATAGTTGTTATAGAATATTATATATTAAAATTGATTATTTTATTTTATTAAAGCATATATATTATTGATACTTAAGTTGTTTCTTTTCTAGAGAATAAAAAACATGATCCATTCACACGTTACCTATTTACTTATAAATCAACATTTTGTCCAGATTTCATTTTAAATTAAATTTCTTTACGCATTTCCATTTCTCTTTTAATTCTTACTTATTTCATATTTGCAAATCTGAATATTTGGATGGTTGGATATTTAATGTTTGTTACTCAATCACGCCAGAACGACTAAACGGATCTGGATAAAATTTGGCACAGAGATATATTATTGTCATGAAAAGCACAAAGAATACTTTTTATCCCAGTCAAAAGCTAGTTAATTAAAAAGCTACAAAGTTCGGTAGATTTAAACGAAGTTCGGCAGATTTAAACGAAATTCGGTCGAAGACTTAGTTCGGTAAAAGTTGCCGAAGTTCGGCTATACTGAATATGAAACGGATTTCGGTGCATCTCTACTATTTATACTCTGGAA
This sequence comes from Agrypnia vestita, assembly GCA_016648135.1. Taxonomy (NCBI): domain Eukaryota; kingdom Metazoa; phylum Arthropoda; class Insecta; order Trichoptera; family Phryganeidae; genus Agrypnia; species Agrypnia vestita. The sequence goes on along the minus strand of JADDOH010008659.1, from coordinate 58,310 downwards.
CTCATCCATTCGAGTACCTATGCTTCAACTACACATTTCCGTCGTTTTACAAGATGTCCGCGTGCTCAGCGAAGATGTTCAAAACACTGCGGGATGCTAGAGACATAAGAAGGCAATTTGCAAAAAAAAAAATTTCATTTTTCACAGTACAATTTATTATAATTACACAATGTATTGAGTTGGTTGGTAAAAAGCATTGACATGAAGTTCAATACAGAAACAAGGGAAATAAAAAATCTAGCCATAGCTACAAATTATTTCTAGAATTTTAAAACAACTTTTTCTTAAAATAAGGATTACTTAATTAATATTTGTTTCCCAGAATCTTTACTAATGCACAGCTTTTAAAAAATAATTGTAAAATAATTACATAAATATTAGGTTCACATAACTTATGTATTTGTTACATAAAATACTATGCAAACCTAAGTTTTATTATAAGTGCTTCAAAAAATTAAAGTTTTAATTTTTTATTAGGGCACACTTATATGACTTCAATAGACAAAAAAATATAGGTACAATTATTTTTTTAATTGTTCTTTGAAATTTATTTTAAGGGTCGCTTCCATTGATCAGAATTTCGAAAATGTGCGCCATTTAAGATAATGATAATGATAATGACTGCAACAATAATTATAATGATAATAGAACAATTATAATGATAATAACTGTAACTGCAATATGTCACTGCATGCAATAAGCCATAAATAGGTTGAACTCCCCATAGAAATCGTGTTTAAACGTGTTTTGTAGTATCGCAACTAGAGTTTTCGAGAAATAACTAAATTTTGTTGTTAGACTGAATTTACGATCGTGCCATATAACGGCGTTTATAGGTTTAGTGTATCCTGGTATCTGTCTGGAGAGCTTGTTGCTTTTGCATACTTTGACGATGAAGTTTCCTTACAAACTAAATAGAGGATGGTCAAAAATCAAGGATCGGAAGGTTCTCCAAAGCGAGCAACCCCAAAAATGCTCTCATTTTGGTTAAAAACATAGAAGATTTTGTTACAAATCATATATTAAATTTTTTCAACGCAATCGCCGTTTTGTGTGATTTTTTGACGAAAGATTTTGTACTTTCTAAGAAAGTTGTAAATGATACAAATTTCCTGACTCGAAAAAGTTCACGTTCACGTCATCTAAAATAATTATTAATTCATTTTTGAACCACCCTAATGCATATTTTAATTAAACAGTAAATTTTTTTAACCATTCTTCTTCTGAATTTTATCTTAAATACAAACAAGGTCAATTGATTTGTAGAATCACGATCAATAAAACGGGGTTCGGGAGCAACACTTTCGATCCAATGTATAAAAATATGCATCAGTACATCGTATATCTGCCCCGAAAGGAACCGATTCTCCACGCAAATTGTACCGTGACTACATCGGGGCCCCAGCGCCGCGTGACCATAAATATCGGCCAATATCGGTTTTCATATTTCCCCGCCAATAAAGAAAACTTTATGGGCCTGCCAGCTAAATAGATATGTCAAATCTCGACTCTTACGCTCTCAGTATTGTTTAGCGTGTGTTTGATATCAAACCGTGCGACACGGAACGACGGTGATAAACACCGCCATACATTCAATATATATAATAGGAGTCGCGGGCCGCGAGGGTGGTGCTGTGTTCCCGTTTCCCATGTAATCCGGTTGTTTATGGTGATTTGACTTTTGTACGATGCGAAAGAAAATAATGTCGCATTATTATTGGATTCGACATGGATGTTTTGGCTTTGCGGAGGGGCGACTGTTTGGCGTATCTTATGTTGCAGCGAATCAGAAATTCATAATAATGTGAATACTTAAAGATATAAGACACCGTTCTATCTGATTGTGTGGACCGTGTCCGGTATAAGTAAAATTATAAAAGAAAATTTAAAAGATATCCAGAACCAGTGGCGTGAGTGCTCCAGCAGATTTCTCCGGTCCTATAGGGTTAATGTATGTAATGGTAAAAACAGAAGAAGTTTATCAGTATTTTTATATATATTGGGTAACACTGCGGCAAACGGACACGCTTAACATAAAGCGTAAAAATATACAGAAAAACAAATAAAAAAAACAAATACAATTATGCAGGATGATTAAAAAACACAGGATTAACGATATCGGTGTATTTAAAAAATATATTTATGTACTTTTACATGATATAAACAAAAAAGTAAAAATCTAAGTAGTGTCCGTCTGCCCCTTCAAAAGGGGCAAACGGACATCTATTCACTATCTTCAATATAACATTTTACACATCTGAAAAAAGGTTCTTCTCCATTTAAATCACATGCAACGTGGTACCAGACATTATACTCAAGACATTGAAACCAATATTCCCCTTCTTTATATACACCATTGTAAGAACCATAATTCTCCGATTTCTTCTGACATTTAGTATTGCTTCTTTTTTCTTTTCTCAGAAATAAGTTTGCTTGTGGTAAAGATCCTGGACTCAATTCCTTTACATCCTTTTCTTGAAGTTTTTGTGACTCCAGAAGTTCTAGGTAATATTCTGATTTGTTCAAATGTACTTGGAGCCATAACCATCGTGTCGGTTGAATTTGTAGTGTCCATGATTTCATCACTTACCAAACTTTGAAATGCTATGTTTTCAGAAGAAGAATCATTTGTATTTACTTATGGTGTATTGGTTACAATGGTATTCATTGGAGTTTAAGGATTATTCATTTGTTTGTCCAATGCACGTGTGATCGCAGAATTTAGGCATGTTTTCATTTTTTTCAACTCTTCTCCGCTATGTATTTCTTGGAACATTGAACGTCTTAGCGGATGTTTGAAGCGGTATTTTTACTTTTTTAAGAGCTTTTGCCGGTAAAGGCATGGACTTTTTACTCCAGTTACATCTTTCAGATGTTCTTTTACGATTAAGCACCATGAACTATGACAAACAGGGAATAATTAATATGAGATAAGCTATGTCCGTTTGCCCCTTAAACGCAGTGTCCGTTTGCCCCGATAGATCATAGAAATTGTCAGTAAAAATATTCAGCAGATGACAATAGTCTTCCCTATTCGTCAATCAATTCGTTCGTCGAACAACAAATCAATTCGTCTTCCCTAATACACTGCACTGAAATTAGCTAAATACGATGGAAACATAACCTCAAAAAACAAGCTTGTATTTAAACAGAAATATTCGTATCATTATAAGGAAAATATAGTTGTTTGGTAATATTACTTGCCAGTAGGTAGACAGTGATCACTAAAAATATAAATATCTCAAACGACTTTTTAGATATTAAAGAATTAACGTTAGCAAGCAGATCGTAACACTACTGCCGTTGAAAAAAATACTTACAATGGCGGCAAACATGTATTAGTATCTTTGACTGGAACAAAACCTTAAGGGTGTGTCCGTTTGCCCCCATGTCCGTTTGCCCCGGTCTTACCCTAAGTGTAAAATAACTTAAATCATTTAAAATTATTTTATGTCTCTCCTTTTCCGGTAAAGTGTAATTATTGGTACTCTGTTTATTGTTTTTTGATACACTTTTATAATAAATCTGATATCTCACTCAAGGTTAATAGATTAAGAACTTGTTAAGACAATTTTGGGCGTATTAATAATTACATATTATAATAATTTATCTATTTGGGATACATAGATGCGATTTTTTGTTAACACATTTAGGCATGTTACTAATTACTAATATTTTTCCTATTTGAAATATAAAGATGCGATCAGATAAGTTGACAGATAATTTATTAGAGATGAACCAAGGTGTCGTAAAGCACGTACCATTGTGTGGCAGAATATGGATGACAGACCGATCGTGGAAACTGCGCCTGTTCGCTGTGACTTGATTGGTCACGGAGCGCCACGTGACCCGGAACCGATTAGCGCCGCGACGCTCAATGGGGGAATTTCAAATCACATTTTTATATTTAGATCGTAGCGAGCCGGCCTACACCGAGCGATTTCGTATGATAAATTGCTCTTATTTGCATATATTCATACATTATATTTTACCGAATCTGGGAAATATTTGACGGAGTTAGTTATAGCGATTTTTTTTGTGAAAAATTAATTAAATACCCCTGAGATATCATTACACACGTGGTTTTATATAATACTAAGATTACTAGCCGGCTTCGTCCAAGTTTTTTATTATTGTGTTAATTTAATATTCACTAATATTGCCTTGAAACTGTGAAATAAATAAGATTTAGCAAGAAAGAAAGAGCCGAAAAAGATCATCATCACAAATTATTTATTGTCAACATATTCCAATAGTTTTTTTTCGTTTGTTATTTAAAATCATATATTTTTGAAATGTTTTTTATTAATTGAAAGTTTTGATAGTTTAAGTTTGAAAGTACCAGAGCTGATTATGAAAATGACGTTGCGAGTTAAAAATCCTCGTGCTAATGTAAAAATTCTAAATAGATTTTATATATCTACCCCTTGGATTCTGCTCAGTTCAAAGGCACGGAATAGACGTCTGCGTGTTCAAGTTTTTTTTTTAATTTAACCTGTTCTATGTACTTACATGTTATTTTAAATTTAAAATTTTCCGAAATTAAATTTTTGTAATTGTAACGCGACATGCATGTGGGTGATTACTTTGATTTATTTTTATTATGGATATCAACGCATCTTTCATTTCCAAATGTAATAGATAAGTCGCTAGTAAAATAGATGAAGAGTAATGCTTAGAGATGGTCTTCCTATTGTGTATCATTACATAAATATTTATCCAGATTAGTTTTTAAATGGGCGACAGCGAGAAGATGAGAGTATTTTCAAATATTAATAAGTACCTACATAAAATTGCGCAGACTAAATTAAAAATAATGCGTTTTTGATTTATATTTATTTTTCAAATTTAATGATTTAAATATAGGTATGTACTAGTCGAAATAAGTAATACAGGTTGCTAGCTTAGTACCTAGGTATATGTATGAAAATAATGTAATTATTACAATAACACGTTAGATATAAATTTGGGGCATTTGTATATATGTTATAAAGAATAAATAAAAACAAACGAAATAAATGATTAACAAAAATATAAAATATATAAAAATCAAATTAAATATTTAATTAAGGGGGGGAGGCTAAGTTAATTCGGTGAAAAAAGGCATGTTTTCAAGAATTTTCTTTGGCGTTACAGGTAGTGCTAGTTTGTTTACTTCATTTTTATATAATAAAAATTGTTCAAACATTATTTTCAAAAATTTTCACTGCAAAATATGTATATTTAAGTGAGTGGCAGTGAATCTCTATATCAAAATCAAAATATGTATATTTAAGTGAGTGGCAGTGAATCTCCGGTGGCGCCTCGAAAAAAAGTTGTTTTGCGGTGTATATCATAACTTGAAACAAAATCATCTGAAACAAAAAATCAAAGCAAAAAATTGTTAAAGGATATATTTTTCAAGGTAATGCCGTGAAGATGTTTTTTTCGATTTTTCAATTTTTGATAACACTTGGAAGCCAAAACACCGATTTTCGCTAAAAAAAATCGGCGAATTTGTTACTGAAAAATTCATAATTATTTAAAAAAAAAAGAATAAAGCTCCTGGGATACCTGGTGAATTACGTGAAAAAGTACTGTGCAAAATTTCAAAACCATCGGTCCAGTAGATTTCGAGTTAAAGCGTACACGGGGCTTCAAAAATGACAAGTTTCAGAAAAACGCTTTAAAGTTTTGCACACTATTTTTCGAGTTTTATTTTTAAATTCAAAATAAAACTCGATTTTTCCAATACAAAGGGCGCATCCGGTAATCATCAGGTACGCGCGTCCCGACGTCCGAGCAGGTATAGAAAGTCAGTCTGATCATCGCTCAAATGTTCATAACTTCGTAAATTTTGGTCCGATTGACTTAAAATTTTAACAAAACATTCTCGCCATTAACACAAAAATTAAATACCTAACCCCCCCTTAAAGTAAATAAAATATATTTTACTTTAATGGATTTAGAAACGCACAATAAATATAAATGCTCCAAAATAATTTTAGAAATAACTTAGCTAAAAGAAATGGCATCTTTAAATATGATACAATTACACATTTTGTCTGTCTTTATATCTGCATGTCTACTAATTTCGCGTATAAAGATATACACACATAATTTATAAATATAGTGATGCTAGGTAACAGTACAATATGTAACTTTTTATATATAAAATATATAATAAATAAACAAGCATGGCAGCCGCTCAAAAGCATTATTTTATAAAGTAGGCCACTATTGATATCAACACTAAACTACACTCTTGAGATGTACAAAATGGCAGGTTTTCTCTTATTATTGATACGATCCAATGTGAACAATCGAAATAGGAACCAAATATCCCTCCGCCCCGCGGTGGTGGGACACCGCACGATTATGCCACCGACAAAACGCAAAACAAAAACATAAATTACGACGAGTCACCGGGTTATAGAAATTTCACCCTATTGCTTATTCTACGTATCATTTGCAAATGGAATGGCCCCGCGGCGGACTCGTTTCATTTCCCGCGGCCCGCCCTCGCATTGTGCGGCCTCCAGCTCCGGCTCCAGCTCCGGCTCCAGCTCCAGCGGCTGAACAACTAACTGACGAACACCGGAAGGCGGGGGCCGCCATTGTCGGTGCCGCACACGCAGACAGCAGGGATAGTTTTCCGAGTAGGCTTTCATTACCGACTATCAATGGGCGCCGGGACAACGCGAAATAGGAGAGCTCGCGTCTACATTGTGTATCTCTTGTGAATTCTATTACGACACAATTAATATATTGTATCTGTATTCCGCTGGATCTTCGTCGGCACGTTGCCGCACACGAGATTCATCCTATGTCAATTAATTTTCTAAAGATATGATCCTAACTTACATAAATATTAATTTCATTTTCCCACTGAAAAACGCTAATAAAATTTATGCGTGCAAGATTGAAAAAAAATTTAACAAATTAATTTTCATAGATGATTTATTAATTTATGGAATTATTGTAGCTGGCCCATTACAATAATTTGGATATTAAGTGAAGAGTTAGGAATTATAAATAAAATAAATTTATTAAATATTTTGTGTATGTTTCCAGACTAAAACGAGAAGTCGCAGAACTCCATATACTCTCTAGTGCTAATTTAAAACATTTATACAAAATATTTAAAAGGATCCCAAAAATCACTACAATTCAAAACATTGATGAAATAAATGTAGGAATAAGAATCGACATGTATAAAAAAAATATTAGCACAGAACAATTGAAATATCTAAAGTAAATCATCAGAAAGTACATCTGACAGGATAAGGACATTAATATGCATGTGTAACCTATTTATCCGTGAGTTTAATATATAATTTATATTTTCAGGTTCGAAATGAAAATTTATGTTTTGGCAGGTATACCTGCGTAATTATCTCGTTGCTCTTAAAACTTTTTGCTGTCTGGGTGCATCCTTATGTTTTTTTTAAAACTAATCCCCATTTTAACCTTGTTGTTTTTAGCCCCGGGACAAACAATAATGTGTGCATTTTATCATTCGCTGTCTTCCCAGTCGGTCGCGAGCGGCTTCCGGCCCGCCCCGCGCCCCGCGACTTCCGGCCCGCGCCCGCAATAATTATTAAACTAAATATAACATGTGTTTTCCGGCCTGCATTGTTACGGTGCTGAGCCCGCCCGCGCGGCGAGCGGTCAAGCCTGGAGACCTCGCCCAGCCGCGCGCCGCCCAGCCAGCGCGGGGAAACTCGTGGAAAAGCTCCGATCATTTTCTGCGACGATCTGCAATTTAACACGGAACTTATAATGAAAATAATTAATGGAACTAATAATTATTCATTTTCCATATATTTTTTTTTATATTTTGACTGTCTATACTTCGATTTTTGAATTTGATTTGTTAGTATGCAATTGTATCCTCATGAAAGGGCCACATGTTGATATTTTTCAATGCAAATTGGTGAAAACAAAGTTCATTTTTATTAATTATATATATATAATATTAATCAAAAAATATGTATACCTATGATTTAGGTGTTTACACTGAGATTAATTTTAAAAATGGGTGCGTGTACTCATGTACGTGCCTTATATTTCTTTGGCGTACATAAAAAACCATGTGCTATGTTCCAACTCAAGATATGTACCACGAACTAGAATTTTCATCAATTAAAGTTATCCAACAGCAGGTAAAAAATTTTAAATTTATATTATGATAGCTTGTATAAAAAAGAAGAAATGAAATTGTAAGCACATAATACAATCATCGTTATAACAGATTATGAATTTGATCACAAATATTTTATGAAAAAAATATCAGCAAATAGAAAATAAACGAAATAGCAGCACCCGGATCATATGCAATTTTCATAATAGCATAGGCGAAGGTAACAGCATAGTTTCATAACAGCATAGGATAGAAGGGTATGGTAGAGGCCTATATCCAGCAGTGGAGAGATGAAGGTTGAGGAAGAAGAAGAAGAAGAAGAAGAATTAATAAGAATTAATAAGAGCGCCCGGAAGGTTCAATTTTCTTAACATAATTTCATAACTAAAATTTCAGCAACGCGCTTAATAAGTTTAACTTCAATAAATATATTAGCGCGCATCATGCCATAAAGCATACCATTATTTGGAATAAAAAACCATCTAAGCTTTCAAACTAAAGATTACGGAAAAAGATCATTTATAATCAAGTCAAGTACAAAGTTATTTATAAGATTGCCATTAGGATCTGTACAGCTAGAATATTTAACTATAAGACATAATAAACAAATCACACACGAAGCAGCTTCCAGCTGGAAACCCACGTCCTGGCGAATTCACGAAAGAGTATGAGGTTCTTCTCGTTCTTGATGATGTCACTGTTCCGTACAGACACGTGCCTCACCCCCTCCAAGTCCTGCAATCATCCCTCTCGGGGGTCTTTCATAAACTCACATAAAAACATTTTAAAAAAGATAATGTGCTCCGGCGTCTGCGCCACACGAGTGCAGGCACACCAAGGTGACGCAGCAAGCCCCAGATCATGTAATTTGCTCCGAAACTCACCGTGTCCTGACACCAGTGCAGTGGTTTGGCCAGTCTATTGTGAATCTATTCCAGGCCACAGTAAACGAAAGTCTCTAGCTACAATAACATAGCTGAAGATCCTGAGGCAGTGGTTAGACAAGTCTAGTGTCAAACTTTTCCGGGCGGCAGTAAACAAGCATGTTGGCTAACGAAAAGTTAAACGGATAAGAGACGAGAAGAAGTAAAATATTGAAAATACTTTAGAACAAAGTTTTTTCTCAGACAAAAGTTTATAGAAATATTTATTCAATCAAATATATTAAATATTATTTTTCAAATATTAATTTTATATAAACTACTATTTCTGATTGCGGAAAAATTAATAGAATAATATAATAAATGTATATAATAAAAACAATATCGATAATAAGAAAAAATGATTATAAACAACACGGTTTTATTCAATTGTATATTTTTATTCAACTGTTATAACGTTTTCGAGATTCCTCTCAGGTGCAGTAAAGGAAGAAAAATGGACATCTTGGTGATCTTAGAAATTAATAATAATAAAATAAATAATAGAAATATAATTAACACCCAGATACCACCCGTAACCTCTCCAATCCTATCCATTCTAACCCCGCCCCGACCCCCACCACCATTACACCCACCCAATCCCTATAAATACTGTCTCGAATTATTTTTAATTTAGTTATAAACGTGTTATTAACAATGAGAGGAATCTTGAAAACGTTATAACAGTTGAATAAAAATATATAATGGAATAAAACAGTGTTGTTTATAATCTTTTTTTTTAAATATTAAAAATGAATTTCCACAATGTTACAAACAAAAAACTTGAACATTTATCGATAATAAGCTTTTTGACAAGAATTTATAAATTTCGCTAATATTACACATCTAAGATATTAATACATACCTACTCACTTTATATTACGATGAAGATATAAAGATTTTTAATTCGTAGTACCTAATAATGTTAATTTATAAAATCGTAATATTCTTCTTCGAAAATGATTTTGTGGTGAAATTTTTAATTATATCAATTATTCTTTTCTTTTCGTTTCCTAACTGCAATACAAATTACGATCTTGGTATGAAAATTTTAAAAATATTTTTTTAATATTGCCAAAACAACCCTTATTTCACGGTTCCATGTTTTAACGCACTTGATGGAGCCGAGTAAAAACAATACCCCATTCTTTCTAGCTGCAAAAGAACCTGTTTCGCTCCCAAGATAACACATTACACTGAAATATGTTCACCGTTATAATTACCATATATTAATTAAAAATGCTCGAGGAAAATATTTCATATGTTTTATTTTATTTATAATGTTCATTTATTTCGTAAAAATCGTGCTGTGTTTCATCGTATTTTCATCGTATTTTTTAAATATTATTGTGTTATCTTATTTTATTCAAGTAATTAATTTAAATATTTTTGTTATTAATTAAGAGATGTGATTTTTAGAATAAAATCTATATCCTTAGGAATGGTCCAGTATCCGAATATTTAATCAATTTATGTTTATAAATAATTCAATGATTCGATTACAAATAAACGGTGAATATTATCGACTCATTGAACTTGCCAAAGAACAATACGAGTAACTACCGGATAGTAGAGTGAAGCCCCAGTAGTTGTTACCTCCGAATTGTAGAGCTTTATGACTTCCTGTCGAATCGAATACCTAATTTATTAAACTTAAAGCTTCGCCGGTTATTTTACTACAACACATTTATTTTGCCAGCTAGCTTGATGGCTGAAAAGGTGTACGTTTTTTTATAGAAGCAATGTTTATGACTCGATTTCTACATTCAGATTATTATTTGCTTACAACAATTTGAATATTAACATGTTTTACCTCTCCGTAGGCGCACAAAATAAACGGTTATAATGATAGGAAAAAACATTTATAATAAATTAGATTAAATTACAACGATTAACCCTTGGAATACGCCAATTTATCGTCCGAAATATTATAATATACCACACAACCTATGCGGCTGTAGGCCAAATCTAACTTCTAAATGATTTTTCTATCATCATTTCTCTATTTGTTTGGCAATAGCATTCTTTACTGCGTGACACGTGAGTAAATTATTTTTAAAAAGTCCTCCATTTCCCTGTCCTAAACTATGGTTTTACTAAAACTGAGGAAAAAGTCGTGACCACCATCATAATGGTGGTCATGAATCTGAACAAAAAACTGGCTGTGGAGGCCGCTTTCCCAATATCAAACTTCAATCGTCTTCGTCGTCGTCTCCGATTTGATAATTTATATGTGTTGGTATTTTGACATCACTAACTTTGGAGGTAATAACTGCTTATTAGGTAGTGTATTCTTATAATTATTACACTTGACGATTGTGTTGTAGCAGCTGAAATAGGCAGCAAAAGCGAAAAGGTAACTATTGTAACAGACTAGGCTTATTTCATATCCGTTCTATAATATAACATAATTATAAAGAAATATCTTCTGATTAATTTAAAAGCAAGGCAAAAATTTGAGCCCTCGCCCTCGCGATTGTTAATGTCTGCCTAGGCATTGCTACTTGGATAAACAGTTAGACTCCACTATGAGCGCTCATGTCATCGGTTTTTGGTCCTTTGGGGTCGTCAGTTGTTATTGACGTAAACATGGCGAATCTCCAAATGTCACTCACTATATACTATGTACATCATTATGTAAATATCTACAACTCATTCACGTTCTTTCTTTCATTAATAGGTTATTGAATTGTAGCAGCTACAGTAATTCATTTTTGATGACCATTAAATTTTTTATCACATTTAAGTTATCCCAGGTACTAACTGTGAAATGTATAGTAATCAGTAAAGAATAATAATGTTTATGGATTTCAAAAAGAAAAATATCTTCACTTTTCTGATTTTGATTGATTTTTTTTATTAAAAACTGTACTTAAAACTGTGTCACTAGTCTATTGTTAGTCTTTGTTTTTACTTAGTAGTAGTAGAAAAAAAATCATGTAACTCGATTAATTTTTTGTTTATATTAGTATTATCATTGATAAACTAGATATTTTGCAAATAAATTAAAATATAAATACACCAGCGACCTTTCAAACATGAATGAAATAACATGAGTTTTCTACGCTTTCCCTTAAAAATATGGCGCAAATATTTCACCATCAAGAATTTTTATTTCGTAAATTAGACACATCCACTGCCATTCGCCCGCGGGTCCAAAGGACAAAAGTGATTATAATACCGTCCCAGGATCCGAACAAAGCCATACTGCCACGGAGGTTCCGATATACATGAAAGGAAAACCATAAATCCGAAATATATAATCACACCGCGCCGGTGCGCGCTGCGGTTCGGCTAGGGTAGGCGGGGTGTATATAGCCGCATAAGCGAATGGACTCGATAAATAAACGCGGACCCTTTTATAAAAAGGGCTCGGGCACAGGAGCGCCCACTCTTGAACAATTAACCGTTCGGCGCTTTGTCGCAATGAATTGTTGTGTTGAAACAATATTTCAATTAGGAATAATAGAAGAGAAGATTTACGAATGCGCGGGCAATTGTTACCTGGCCTAATTACTATAGGTGGCCCTGTCGGGGCCATTCATCTCCGCCCGACTGAGCCTTTGTTTTGTGCTGGAAGCTGGATTTTGTTGCGCTATAATCGATACTCGTACACATGTGCCCGGGGCGGAATATACACGTGAAATTATAAAAGTCCAATTCTTCACTTTTCTGTGGGTTCCGACTGGGGAATCCAATCCGGGATCCCGGCCCAGTTTATAGTATTTATGATTCTCGGGAAAATAACTTAATAATCTGATTAATATTTTGGATTAATATCAAAATTGGATCAAATAATGAAACACTCTATGTTTTGCTGTCGCTTCAGGTATTTTACTCTTACTCGTAATAATAAATTGTTATTTATTAATCTCGCACTTTTTTTACGTTATTTCTGGTTCAAATATTTCTTACCTATTTATTTAAATATAAGTAGTACGTACTTATTTATTTTGTAATAGTTATTTTAAGCTATTTCTATAAATGCAACATTAAATGTAAAAAATTTCTGAAATTCTTTCATTAAAAATTTTATAATCCCGAAACTGACCCGAGATTATTGTTTTTTATGGCACGAGATTAGATTGAATTGGAGATTCTCTAGTTGTAGTACGTATTGAATTGTGGTTAAATTCTGACACAATGAGAATGATTTCAAAAATTATAAATAAATCATCGATTGGAGGCGTTCATTTACCTAGTTTATTTTTTTTCAAAACATGTAGTGATATTCTCTTATCAAATAAAAATACTGTAAAAAAATATGTTTTTTTCATAATTATTCAAAATACTAAAAATATATCATTATTAAAAAATATAAAGCATATTTTTCCAATTTCGATTCATCTTATTCATAAAAAAGCCTATTAAGAAGAATGAATGCTTAGCTTGTTTTCAAATTAAAAGGAATCAGAAATTTTAATGTGTAGGTGGCTATCTTAAACAAAGTTGATTCCTTAATATTATTTTTTTAACAAATGCTTTCTAAAATGAGAGAAAATTCTTTCCTTCTTCGAATATTTTGATTTTATTCCTGTTATTTCCATTTTGACAAATCGCATTGCCCCTATTTAGCATATGAATTAAATTCTGTGAAATATGGTGTACATTAATATGGATATATGCCGGGTTCTTACTGAGTATTAACGCGAAAATAATAACGCTCTCCGTCTCGCTCCCTCTCCCTGTTTACCCAACTTGTATATTCATTTCTTCTTCCGACATTCATCTTACGAATTTGCTTAAATTTCGAATTTATACAATCGCCTTATGTTGTAAGGAAAATTCAAGAGTCTCTTAGGTCTTGAAACCAGGTATCTTATTATCACAGATATAATTCTACTGCAAACAATGGTTAAATATTGTATTATTAACAAATATTTTAATTTTACACCAAAATTTAAAATATTTGTTAATAATATGTAAAAATAGAACTAACATATATATGTAGATATATAGATATATATATATAATATAGAATAATAGACAATAAATAAATAAATAAATGAAATTAAGAGAAACACACAAATATCAAATAATAAAACTGAAAAATTAAATCCTGGAACCTGGATTCGAACCACGGACCTTGTCTTACGCGATTCTCTTTGAATTATTAATTCACTTATTTATATTATTCCGTTTTTATTAGGAGAGTAATCGATTGTTTACGAGAATATCAAACGAAGCTTTGACGTCTTCCCGCTAGTCGATTTCCGAATTCCGAATAATGGAAGTATTCTTTGCTAAACTGCAAATTAAGTATATATGTTATTTATATTTTTCATTTATTTATGGAAGCGAGTCCCGTAATGTTAGTTCTAACTACTTTGGGAGTAACACGCTGGTTCTGGTCTTCTGGTCTTCAGGACAAGTCGTCTGCCGACGTTTCGAACAGATCTCACGACGTCTTGAGCTACTTATCCGAAAAGCGCACGTCCATTCGGGTCCGGAGCTCACCGTCAAGGGAGAGTTTGAAAAATTCTGCGTCAGGTGTTTGTGGAGGGGTGGGTTTCTTCAGCGACGCCGTTTATGTGTTTTGTTTGACTTCTACTGATCCGTGTATTTACTTTATTATAGTCATTATTAAATAGTGAAACGGTTTATTAACCGTAATAATATAGGTATTTAGGTATATAGCACACGCTTGCCCAAAGTTTGGTAATTCATTGTTTTTTTATGAAGATAAACGTCCGTTTATTGAATATTTAAGGTGAACTCCGTTAACTTATGGCCCACATAATTAAAATACTATTATTATGCTATTAGGCGAATCGTTGCAAAATTTGGAAAGAATTTTACTATTTACGATACTAAACCATTAATAAAACATCGAAATGCAAGAAGTGATATCATCAGGGACAAATACGTGTAACTAGCATTGGATAATTCCGCGCATCGGACAAATGTAGCCAATTTGAGATTTCGCGATGGTTCACGTAAGATTCTGATTAATAGCCACATTTTTAACGCCTGTTGCGATCGACCAGTACATAGAACACGTGAATTAATACTCTCTGTGAAAAAATGAGACTAGTAAGGGTAGTATTAAAATGGGCATAATATTAAACTTATTTTCGAAATACATTTTATAGTGATTGTAGGCATACAGTGCTATATCACAAAGCACTGTACGAAACAACACAAGCAAGTATTGACAATATAAAAGTGGAATGTTTACGTAGCACAGCGCCAACTACAAGTGCCAACCGCTGAGACATATTTCCGCAAAGATGGAAGTCGTACTGCCGTCGGCCATATTCCTGGAGCTTATTTCCTAGCCACCGGGACGCCCTCTTCCCGCGGCGGCCGGCGAGCCGTGAGCCCGAGCCGGAATGTACCCGAGTATTATAATGTATGAGCTTTATGCGAGGGATTACCATAAAATGTGTCTTGTGTGTCTTGAATCGTTAATCATTTTGGTTGACTATCGCATTTTCACTCAAATGTGTATTAAAATATGCTCTGTTCTTTCCGACACTTTTGTGATTTATTTTATTATTATTTTCTTGAATGACTAACCCTTTAATAATTTTGGTACAAGATAAATTTATGTATTTTATTCATGATTTATTTCTAATTCCTCACTAAAATTTAGATGAATTTAACAAGTTATATTAATAGTGGCTAGAATAAACCTTTGGCACTTCGCATCTTTAGGTACTCCGAAAGTCAGTTGCGTACTGAGCGCGCCGTCAACGAAACACCCTAAAGATAACTACAAATATACTGATATACTCTGTGTATTATAATATAGCGTAAAACATAAATTTTATAACATTAAGTTCTGTACTATTATTTAAAAAAAATATTTTTCGTGATAACCAAAAAATAAGAAATAGGATCATGGTTAATTCAACTCACACATAAGTGAGCCATGGTACCCGGCATTTTTATATATTTAAGCAATCATGACCTCAATTGTTATGGAGATACGCAATATCAATTTTTGCATATTTTTCAACATTTCTGGCTTATTTTTTGCCAAAAATTGAACTATCATTACAGTAACTAAAATCGATTATGAAAAATTCACTCGATTCAATAAAACTCAAATAAAATGATAAAAACCTTGTAAAAAAATCTATTTTTAATTTTTGCAAGATTTTAATCATTTCATTCCACTTATATTCAGGCAAATGAATTTTTCATAATCGATTTTAGTAAGTGTAATGAAAGTTCAACTTTGTGAAAAAAAATAAGTCCGAAATATTAAAAAAAAAATGCAAATTTTGATTTTGCATATTTTCATCATTGTTGATCATATTGTCATGGTTGCTTGAACATTTTCGACTCATTGTTATGGAAGAAACCTGTAAAATTTTTGCTACTAGCTATTAGACACCCTGTATGTTAACTCTGTACAACCCGTCCTAAGGCGTAGAACTAAAGCCAGCGACCAAATATAATAAACGCTCAAAAATACTTCCACACCTACTTTCCTGTCTGTATAAATAGCTTCGTCTCTATGAGACATCTATAATGTATATTGATTAATAATGTTGTCTCTGGGGCAATAGTCAAAATATTCCGATTGTGTAAAAAAAACTGGTCTAAAGAGGAGTTAAAAATTGAAATAATTTTCAGGCATATTCTAGTGTAAATGTTAATACGTAATGTGACGATTGTCATATACGTATAAAAACAATATTATTTCAAAACGTCTAGTCAAAAAATAGATATCTTATTACCAACATCTATACTAGTTCATGAGGATGACAAATTTCAACCATATAAGGCGTTAGTAAATAAAACTCACATGTGAAACGGCGTGTTTATATGTAATTTATGCAACACGTTTCACGTTTTACATAAATTAACTAATGCTAACTCCATATGCGGTTGCAATTTGTCATCCCCATGAAACAGTATATATATATGTCACCGCTTGTAATGAGCTATTTTTGACTAGAGTTTGAAGCAATATTCCTTTTATGTGTGCACGACGATCCTTCTGGGCACAATAATCCTGTAATTGTGTTTTTGAAATATTTTGAAATTATTTTAGTTTGGATTCACTTTAGCTTTATTTGTCCGATCGCAAAACTGATGATACATATTTTTATCCAGCGATAAATTTAGTCGGCAGTGCGATAAATCATACGTAACGAAAATGTGCCCATAATTTTGTCATTGCGTCAAGCGGAAATACGTCACTCAGTCGGTTTTATCGTTTCCAACTTCCCGTTTGCGCGATCATTGTCGGAAAACGTTCGAAATTTGATTTGATTTAGCGGTGTTTACCGGTATGAATTTTTGACGCTAAAAGGCAGTTTTCGCATTTGACCATTCTGTTTATTGCTGTGATGGGATTTAAAAAAATGTTGGAGCAAATCTGCTGGTTGACATGTTTTATTTCTGTTCGCAGACCTGCACTTTTCGGCAATTCGGTGTCGGCCTGGATTCAAATAAAAATACGTCTAAGTAAACACCTAACTACTTCAGTAACGTAACCAAATATTTCTCAAATAAGTAGTACTAGTGTGACTAACTTTTCAACATTTTGGGTTATTAGTTAAAAAATAAGTAGGTACATAATTAAATATACATATATAATTAGACAAAAATATAAATTGTCACGAGATTTTAGAAAAGAAAGAAACTTGACACAACCGTCTGGACGTTTTAGAAGGTTTTGGAATAGTCTGGAAGACAACGCAAGAGAAGATTCGAGAATTGAACTTCATTATAAAGTATGTTGTGGCCGCACAGAAAGAGGAACCGTAAAAGGCCCCGATAAGATACAAAAATGATCAATTACGTCGATTACGTGTTATAGCGAAGCCCAAGATCAAAAGTGGAGATCCTGCATCTGGACCACGTGACTTAATATGAGTGATTTCGTGACGCATCCTTTCTCTCTCTCGAAAAGGATCATCGTTATCTCAATTTGATCTTTGGTATTTGGCCAAAAGTTCTGGATGCACGTTCTTCACGGAACGGCATAAGAAATAGAATATTAAACGAAACGCTTTTTGGTATGGTGATTATGACCTACTGATTCATAATAGTAAGAATACCTGATTCTCCAGTGTTTGGAGGCTCAAGCCTTATTCAGAAGACCATAGTCCTGTTTTCATAGCACAGACGTCAAGTTTATTTTTAAATAGTATGAATAGCGATGTCTCAGGTGTTCCATGGACACATTGAATAAAATAATAGAGTTGCTTTAATGAAAGTATATTGAAAAATAAAAAGCAAAAAATAATAATAATACGGAATATAACAAAATTAATCAATACCATAAATAATTCTTGATAACAAAGAAATTAAAATAAATCATATCTTTGTTTTCAAAACAGTAATTCTACGTTGTCCAAAAAAATCCATCTAATGCACACTTGACGGTAATAAATCCAGGAACATTGATTTCAGTTCAGACATAAAGATTGGATGGTTGACGCTACCGATTATTTATTGGCCACTTTGCGAAATCATCTCGATGTAAGAATCAGATTAAGAAACGTAACAACCGTTCGGTATTTGAGTTAGGGTTTATTGTTTAGTATCAATGGTGTTTGAAATGTTACTATTCGATTAAATGAAATGCGGAATCATACAAAGTTAATTGTTATAATCTATTTAGTTACATATAATAAATACGTTTATTGTTGGCATATTAAAACATTGTATTTATTTACACATTGAATTTAAATAATCACACATTAAATATATACTAAACTAGATAGTGTTTATATAAACTAAACTGAACGAGAATTTCGCATTTGTGAAATTTCTTTTATCTACGTTAACTTATTAGATTTTAACCATTGCAAAATTAATAAAACTTATTTATGCAAGATGGAAGAGTTTCGATACACCATACCTCCGCCAATTTCTTATATATATATATATATTGAATAATATGGAAAGTCTTAAATACAATTGGATTAAAATTATTTTAATCTTGATTAAATTTGAGAATACCGCGTAAACTGATTATGTTGGTTATGTTATGTTAAATTCGGGAATATTAAAAAAATATATATATATTGATTCACATCGTAGCCATTCACCTCGATTATTGGATAGAATGATGAGGGTACCAACTACATATAGGTGAAATGGTAAATACGATGAAAACAGACAAGAGAATTTGTTGAGACACGAATATTTAATAAACCATGTGAAGACTTTGTCCATATCTAGCAAAGTATGTATTAAACATATAAAGCAAGGAAATCGCATCCATAAAAAATAAAGTGAAACAAAACATCCTTATGTAATTATAGTACATATATCGATATCATCTACTTACAAAACACAGCTGATTCTATCTAAAATTACTAACACAACGACATATTTTTCAGCTTGCAACATCATTTCCATATTGAGATATGAAGCTTAGAATTGCATCGCAAAATTATCAAAAAAATAAGACAAGTTGCCATATTTTTCGTTTCATATTTATTGATTGTTTGAAAGATTTAGATAAAAGCTCTTTTTAGATAAAAAGAGCTTATATCTCCAATAATTTGTTTAATCTATAAAATTTATTTGAGTAATTTTTTTTCAATTTTTTACCGCATATTGAAGTGAAACCTAGGGAAATATGAATTTAATGTACACAAGAATCCAGAAGAGATCCACCCGATCCATCAGAATCCAGAATACCGAGCCGCGCAAACGCGATAAAAATTATTTTCTAAATCATAAGCAAAATTATTTTGAAAGTGTCTGTCTCCGTTGATTTTTCTTGAGCCGTGAATAATGTGCATAGTTACCGCGACTTTAATATGAAAATCGCTTAAGATACCGGCCCGGGCGAGCAGCGAGCGGGCGGGAGATCGCACGTCGCCCGCGAATGTGGGATGCGCCAATATTCAATGGAGTCAGGTGAAATCACGCGATTGGTTTTCCACTTTCGACTTTTAGCAACCGGGGATTTGGACGTAATTCGTAAAAGCGTGTGCACTGATTCGTTGCGGAGCAGATAAGATAAAACCTACAGAGGAACGAAACGATGTAGGAAGAGCGCTCCTCTATATGTGCCGCGTATTCAAATTACGATTTATACATTCTCTCCCGCGTCCCCTCTGAAATCATGTCATATATCGTATTTAATTACCCTACAAATATTTATTTTATCGAATTTAGATTCATTATTTTCTCTACTGGGAAATTTCGGTTTTAAAATAAATTGATATAATTTAAATGATTGTTCATTTTTAATCAAATTTATAATTATTTTTATTTTTTCATTTCCTGTCGATTCGGAAATTTACTTCTTTCACTGGCAATGAAAAAAAATCCTTAACATAAAGTAATTTTAATAATAATAATATTTTATTTAAAAAATTCAAATTTAATAATAAAAAACAAAAGTTTATAAAATAAATAGATTGATGGGAAAATTGTCTTTATTATCGTAAAAGGCGGCCCTCGTAGCGCAGTGGGTATGACACTGGCTTCCCACACCGAGGGTTCCGGGTTCGATTCCCGGTGAGGTCACAATGTTAATCTATGTGATTTACTCAAGCCTGGGTGTTTTGTGATGTATTTGGCTTCTGTAATTGGGCCTCCTGGCCTGTTGAAGCGTAAAAATAAATAAATTAAAAAAATATATATTTGAAATATTTAGAAATTGTTAAATTCAACATCATTTTCATGTAAAATAGATATTCCTTAATTTTTATCAAAAGTATGATTATTTTAATTATTACATTTACCATCTTTGCTAGCATTAAGGAAAGGAATTCTTCTAGAGCCAGCTGGTTTCAATAAATATACAAAAATAGTTAAGAAAAGTTATAAATTTGATTAAAAATACGGACGGGACTGGCACATAAGATAAATACCATCATACCACACTGTGAATAGGCAATATCTATCCTGCTTCATCGACAGTCATCCAGAGGAAGATCAAAGAACTCCCGAATGACTCAATGCTCCAAAATCCTTCAGAGAAACAGCCCAGATGAAAACGACATCCAGAACCGAAGAATATACAGCCTGAGAACGAGAAGAGCCGATCCCAACAGTCTACCTAGGAGAAGAAGAAGAAGATTAAAAATGACTAACCACAACACTTAATGCAATAATTATTAAAAATAATCTGCTTAAAAGCATTCTCTGAACGGCCCGTGGGATTAACAGACACGAGTCTTCTCCAAGGCGTCTAGTGATCGCCTGTTTGGCTTTCTTCCTGAAGCGCTCAGGTAAACGGAATCTTCCAACATCCTGCATACAGATTGTATTACTCTATTAAACCATCCTCTTACCGTCTTAATACTATATTACTGTCGCATTATGCATGAACTGTGTTCCTGCGACCTCACCATCTGACTTTTCACATCTTTAAATAATTTTCTTATTAATATCCTTTATAATAATTTCCCTTTTTAGAGCGAAGATTTTCCTGAAAGGGATTTAATTATTTCTGAGAAGGCAACACAAAAGCCAATGCTTTCACTTCACTGGCATACCGATATCATTGGCTGTTCTCCCATGCCGATCAAATGAATAAAAAATGTACATGTGTAATACTCTTGAAAAGGAATTCAAATGTTTGATTGTTGAACATCGCTATCATAAAACTCGCTTTTCTTTAGCGGGAACATTCATTAAACGTACTTTTCAATACATTAATTTCAGATTTACACTCTATTGAATGCCGTAACCAAAGATTTTCAATCTCGATTTAATGTGTATTTTATTTCCGTAATGTTATTGTATTATTACATTTTACTTATAATCAAGAAGAATCGGATAGGTGTAGGATAAATTACATTTAGATAGGTAGATACTCCTTTTTTGGGATTGAGTCTCCGGAACTCACGAATGTTCTTTTTTATTTTTAAAGCCATAATGCTTTGGTCGCAACCAGATGATATGTATAATTTTATTCATAAGCTCACTGGGATGTATATAGATGCAAAAGAACTTTGCATGCAGATGCTACTTTATAAATTACTGTTGTAATATATTATAAATACACTTACACGTGATTTTATTACTTAGTAATAGTGATGACATTCATCTGACAAGGCTTATTTTTGTTGCAAGAGAACATACAATTACTACCCTATGATTTCACTTTTTTTAAAATTAAAAAGTCCCTATGTAAAATGATATTCATTTTTCTCAAAATGAACTTAAAAGTTAGGTTTGATGATTTTAAAATGTATAAAATACTTAATAAAAAATTCGCATTTAATAAAAAAAATTGAATACAGGCGCAAAGATATTATTAAAAAACTTGTAAGTTGCTTTTCTATTTCGATAAAAAAAAATTAAAAAGTTTTTGGAAATTGCGTCTAGTAATTAATTGTGTAAGATGGTTATTTTAATTTTCTCTAAACCAAAATTTGTATACAAACATAGTTTCGTGAGGAACAGTTCCTCTTATCCTCAGACATAATTATTAACTAATCTAATTATATTTTCTTTTCAACCTATTCGGATAGAGGTACCTTAGAAATGTCAATTACTTGAAACCATAAATTTTTTCGATAGTTATAAATCAATTGGTTCCTTAAAAGGAATTAAAAATTAATAATTTACTAACCGTAAAAAGGTTAATAAAAAAAGTTACCCGAATACGTTGAAAAAACTCTGTATTTAGATTAGTTATTAATTATACTTGACGACGAGACCGGTCCTTTCCGTACTATAGTTGTGACCAAGTATCTCAACGATGAACTTATTAAAAAAATAATAAAATATAATGAAGAGAAAATAATAAACAGATGGACATTCAGCGAACAAATACAATCCTTTCCAGTTGTTCGTCCCCAGTGAGATAAGAGATTCGCATGTTGTAGTTTTGCTTTTAACGACTTTATTTTTTAGAAGTTCCCCGGTTAAATGAACTCGAAACATTTCTGAGTTATAGATGCTGATTGGTCCACGTCCTTACCTCATTAGCCAATCCTCAGTCGGCGATATCGTTCTGTAAATTATTGCATTTGTTTCACCCCAATGTAAGTACGTAAGTAGATTACATCTTTGTAAATTTTGTAAACTTTTGTATAACTCAACCAAGGTTACGTATTTGTTTCATCATTAAGTACTAGGTAACAATTTAGTTTACTTAATAAGATAATAATAATTAATAAGTAATTATGTAACATTTCCACATTTAAAATAGAACATGTTTTTACTTATTTATTTTTAAATATATTAATAATTTATATTTCATACATTAATTTATATTTTTTTAATGTCGCAAAAAAATTGCGAATGCGTGTACTACTATTCTATAAATGAAATGTGACTTGAACACTTGACTTTAACCTTTAATATACAGAAGCTTTTAAGATTTTTTTTATTTTTTTTATTTTTTATTTTTTATTTTTAATTTAATTTAATTTAATAATTTTAAGTAAATGGTTTAATACTATTTTCATACCGCATATATATAACGAGTAATTTTATTTTTAAATAGTAAATGAAACTATGTAGAACACACGCGTTGAGTTATACAAACATATCATTAAGGTTTCCAGAAGAAAAGTAGCCCCCCTTATTAAGTTCATCATCAGAAAAACTTAATAACTAATGTAATTAAATCATGTTGTCAACCAAAAATATACTGGCTAAACTCCAGGAAATCTAAACACCAGAATTAAGGAATATTACCGATGTTTAAAAAACAATATTTTCTCGAAGTTTTCTAATCACATAATCCAAAAATCATTATTTTCACAGTCATAAACTAAAACTTCTTCACTCGGTACCTTACAAGAGAAAAATTATAGACAACTTTGATTTAAAACAAAATTTTAATTTAAAAAAACCACTGTTAAATAATATCAGATTCCCTTACTTTCCATTATTGTATTTTTATTAGCTACCAAAAAACCCTCCTCCTTCATTTTCCGCCCCCTACAAGAACATTTTGAGAGCACGATGTATTTAAGAGAGGGGCTGCTTCTCTCAAAACTAAAGTAGTGATTGTTTATATAACTCTAAATGTTTATATAATTTATTAAAAATAATTTAATGTTGCACCACAAAGTAACTGTCACGTCAATTTAATAATAATGAGTCATTCCAGAAAATTGTTATCGGTGCTCTGAATAAATAATATTTATATAACGACACAATTGATTTGATTAATAAAACTGTAGAAACATTGATTTATTTGTCAAATATTTATAACAAGTATTTTACCCATTCTAAGACGTAATTTTACCAGTACAGGTCACCTGACAGACATACATACCTGGGTTTTTATTATATGATTATTACGATGTTAATGGTAAATTACCCATTTCCACGATATTAAGAAAAACGATGCCATCAGCGAACAGCTCGATGATGGACCCTGCAAAGTAATCTGATTCCTGGCCAAAGAATTCGGGTACACTCTGAAGAGTGTATTAAGTTATTTATTAATTTATTAATTTTATTAACTTGATTACATTACACAGAAAGGAAACACGATAAAATTCTTAATTATTTAATTTATTTTTACTTCTTATAGTGCCATTTCCTATCGGAGGTCGTCGATCATACTGACGATCACGACTTTTTTCAACGCCGCATGGTACACTTCAGTAACGAGTTACGCTGGTACCAGTCCTTCACATTACGCAGCCATGAGATGCTGCGTTTTCCTTCTTCAACTTACTTTACCCTGGATGGTGAGTTAGGTAAGACTGTGCCTTGGTCCTCTCACAATATGTCAGAGATACGCAAGCTTACTTATCCTGATTACGGAGGACTTCAACATTCGTAAATCTATCCACCCAGGATCCGGGATACTTTCAGTTTGCATCTATAGAGCCAAATCAAAGGCCTTGACTACGTATTAATTACCGCTTTAGTGTCCATGCCTCCACCCTATACAAGAGAATGGCGAAATATAACATCGAACCATACGCATTCTCAGTTGCAGGCTTAGAGTAGGTTAGGTAAGGTTAATCAAGCATAATAATTTCGTTGTCTATCCGTCTGTCCATCCATCTGTATGTCTGTCTATCAGTCCGTAACATCGTATAACTCCGTAATTTCATTCGAATTCACGTTGAAAATACAAATTAAACGGCCGGAGATGGAGCATTAACCCCGGACCAGCAAACCCGAACCCTTAACGCTCAACGCATGTTGCTACCGCCGCCTCTCCGCAGACCAACAAAAAGATACTACACTAGGGCTTAGCAGAGATGCTCACCATTTCATGTTCCGGACAGCACAATCGCCAAGGTTTTCAAATAGTACCTACCATTAACTAACGGCAGGGGCCGGTATTAAATTTAAAAATAAGTATACCTATAATTATTTTTTAGGAACCAGCATGTGAAAGTAGCTTGTTGGTCTTGTGGTTAGGACACTCGCCTCGTGATCCAAAGGTCGCGGGTTCGAACCTCACTCCAGACTAGCAAGTTAGTCCTATTTTCATAGCACAAGCGTTTAGCTTAGTTTGAAAATAGTAAGAATATTGATGTGACACGTATTCCGTGTTCGCATCTCTATTTAAAAAAAAAAAAAGAAAAAAAAAAAAATACTATATTATTTTTGAAAAAAAAACGTTACCAGATAAATAGCTACAAGTTACAAGAATAGTTACAAGACAAAGAAACTATTATTATATTCATTAACATTTTTTCACAATGATACCTATATTACAGCGATAGTGAACCTATAAAATGCATGTCAAAGGTGACACGCCACAACGTTTTAGGTGACACTTTAGTCTTCACTAATAATCGAGTTATCAAATAAACGAAATTGTTGCCAATACCTCTTGCGTGCGTATCAATAACCTGACAAACAACTGGTCTCAGCCTGAAAAATACCAAACGGCTGTACATAAGTATAAACATGTACCCCGTCTCGCCACCTGGACCTTAAGAGCATACTTAGGTACGTACATACTTATGTTAGGTATTTCAAAATTGTTGACATGTCGAGCCCAAAAGGTCATCCATCACTGCTCTATTACACTACACAATATTACCTAGATAATTACACATTTTATAAATAAGAGACGATTCGTGAATTTGTACATTAAAATGTATTCGCTTGTACAGCCATTATTGTGAAGCACGATCCAATCCATCCATACAATAATTATGAGCGCCGCCTCACCCGGCTCAGCCGCCGAGAGGCTCGGATCTCCGGGGCTTCAATATTTTGCTGACTGCAGTTTATGCAAATTGACAATTTTGATCCAGTTTTGAGGGAAAAATAATGACTTAAAAGTACGTTTATTTTCAATCTGTAAAAATGTTTTAAAATTGTTTTACGGCATGATTTCCTTTGTTTTTACAAATTAAATTACCTACATGTGTAGGTACATACTTGTTTTAAATTATTCACAAAATTTTCTTTAATTATGTCACTGATATTATTTTTTACTATTAATTTAATTAATCACAAATATTATTTTAATAATGGTCTTACTAAGATTATGATATTTTGTCATATTCTCTAAATATTTGAGTGGGGGAAAATATACCTACATACGCAATTACTAGAAGGACCAGCAAATTCGTCCTTTCTTCATAATATTGACGATGGACTTACATAGTTAAAATAGTAACAATATTTGTTACTGTTTTCTCTGCACATATTTTTGTATAATTATTATTTTATAAGAAAAATACATTGCGAAATAATTTCTCTAATTCCAAGATTCCAAATAAATTTCATTACGTATCACAGAGTTGTTTCAATATATTTCAGTATTTGTAGAAAACGGTATTCGTTTAAAGACACAACATATTTTAAAAATTATTAGAATTCCATAGATTCGCCGATTTATTTTGAAAAAACTGGTTTCTGTTATTCTCTTGGCCATTTAAAAGCATTTTATTAGACAAATCTAATTTATTTCTCTATGTAACACAATAATAAAAAAATTTCGACAAAAATGGGACGCACTTGGGCGCGTTTTAATAATTAGTTACATTATAAGCCCATTTTGAGAATTAATTACTTATTTATTATAAATTAAAAAATATATTTTTTCGTAGTTAAAATATATATAATAATTATTATTTATTTGTATTAAGATAAACATTTGGAATAATAAATGCATATTAATGCGTACGTATTAATACTTTTATTATTAAATATAATTTTTATAAAAAAAGGAAGGTTGAAGGCATTGGCATCAGGTGGCATTCGGCTGTGAAAACACTTGCCAAACAAAATATTTTTTACGGACAACTCAGGACAGAGGATCCTGGTGCCTGCGCATAAGGAGGCCCGACCCTAAAAGAACCGGGATATACTAAAATAAATTAAACCTATGTTATTACATTCTAAAAATTCCATTATATTCACCATAATATGAGCCAATAGCTCCAGTTTATGGGAAGAGTATTTAGAAGTCAAGTTAGAAGTGGAAATTTTTATTATACATAAACCATTTGAAGCATGTAGGCAATGTTACAATATATCGTTGTCCGAATTCAATGATTTGGCTTCCTTATTTATCATTAAATATAAAATTAATTTTTATTTAAAGTAACGCAGAGTAAAGTAACGCACCTATATTTTATTTTCTTAAATAGATAGTAGTTATTTCTCTTTAATTAAATCTATTTCATTGGTTTATGGTACATTTTTTAAAATTATTTCCACAAAATTTAAATGTCTTGTTAAATTAAGTAAAAAAATATTTTTTTGATGTTTTGAAATATTTTTCAAATTGTAATAACCGTTTTTAACAATTGAATAATAGAAAAAATAATGAATTGGTAGTAAATTATTTGAAGTGATTAATAATTTAGCTATTAGAAGTGAGTTTTCTCGACAGTAATAATCTGAGTCCAGCAAGTATTGTATTTATATTATTTTTGACTGACATTATAGCCGGAGGGCTCAGACATAAGAGATGTAGAAATAATAGATTTTACCAAAATTATTTTAACCAATTCTGCTTAATCCGCTGAAACTTCAACGACCTATCAACAGGAATCCACTGTCATGTGAAAGTACTTTCGCTTCACTAAAAGTCTAGTTTGAAATATGTTTAAAAATTCAGATAATTTTCGTGTCGTATTTAAGATTGAAATGTTGACAGGCAAGAAAATGAGATGGACAGAAAAATACAATGTTAATCAATGGATTCAAGGTGAAAATAATGAGACTGCAAGACGTAATACGCACAAATTCTCAGACGATGATTGGAAACAAAGTGATACTTACATTTTTCATCATAAAATAATTGGCTTAGTATAATGTGTATTATAAATAATGAATAAGTTTTGGATAATTATTATCAATTTATTTATTAAATATCCAAAATAAGCATAAAAATACAATATAAGGTACAACTAGTCTGATACTGACATGTCAAAAAATGCCATTGTGAGATTATTGGATTCAAAGTTTCAATTCTCAGAAACAAATCAAAGAATGTGTGTAGTAAACCATTCTAATTTTCATAGTGTGCATCATAATTTTTACTTTTAATAAAATATTTTTCAAAGTAAAATATGATATGGAAATCTTACCTACTTATTATTCATAGTTTTATTGAAATATCGTACTCTAAGATTAGACAAACAAATATATTCATTATGTACATTGTTATTGTAATAAAGAAAATATTATTTTTTCAAATATTATTATATTATATAACCAAGTGGAATTAATAAACGAGTTTTTATTTCTGTTTCGTGTTAGTTATTTATATTAAAAAACATTTCTAGACTACTTTTCTAAATTCTATCTCTATCTGCTTGTTCTCTATTACACAGAAGTCCAAACAGTGGACAGTTGGGATGACCTATGAGCGTAAATAGAAGTATTTATATGTGATAGACTTTATTTGTTGTTGTTATTCTATTGGTAATATGTACAAGTATAAATACATTGCAGCTATATCAACCAAAAATAACATTATCTCGAATATAACGAAAATTATGAAGAATCAAAATCCTGTTTTCTGTCTTCAAATTTTGTTCATGTCGTTTAGAGTGGAGAGATGTTTTCATCATGTGGTTGATAATGCTTTCAATATTTCTGCATTGTTAACAAAAAATGATTTTTTTGTTATAGTCTAAGACAAGATGTGCGATTTGTAAATAATCATTTTTTTAAACTCAATACGATAATAATTATCATTCAAGGTCATTCGATTTATGCAAAGACATAGTGATAAGATTAATCTGAAAACAAATATGTTTTGACTTGTAACGTAATAATGTTCATTTCTTGAAATAACCTGTTTCTTTACTTTACAACAACAAAGAAGTCATTTGTTTACTTTACAACAATAAAGAAGTCATCGTTGATGAGAAGTCAATTTCTGATCTCAAATTAATTTTACAAAAAATCATACCACATATTACGGCAAATTTATATTTTAATGAGTGTGCAAAATCATCTGGCTTCAATTTGTTAGAGATATTTCCGGGGTAGCTATCCGCCCTTCCTCCCTTCGGCTCCCGCCGCCCGCCCCCCTCGGCCCTCCGCAACAATGCTCGGGGAAACAATGCTCCCTTACTACGAAATATGACGACAAAATATTATTTCCTAATCGCGTCATTTCCACAAGAGTGATTCCTGTATTGAATTATACCGGGAGCAGTGTCAAGAGGGGCTAGCAGATTCGCTGCGTTCCTGATACTGGGGGATGCGAGGGGCCGGCCTGCCCGGCTCCAGGATACGTTAGCACTTCGCTTGGTAACCCTTTTGTTTCGCGCTAGTGGCTCGGCCGAAGGCTCTTGAGGTAAGAACGAGTGGCTTACGGTATCACGGATTTATTGAAAGGAGCGAATGAAAAATATTGTAAAAATTTTCCCCTATTTATATAATACTAGCTGTGCCCGCGCGGCTTCGCACGCTTAGATTTATAGTACACTGTTTGGATCGCCATAGAACTTTCGCGAACCTTCTAGAACATTCTCCTTCCTGAACTTTTAAGAAATTTGTCGAATGTACAGGAACCTTCTAGACACACCGACACATTTCGCCACTCAGTTTAGAACCTTATAGAACCTTCTCCTTCCAGAAATTTCTAGAACAGGATTTTCCGGAACCTTCTAGACTCACCGACACAGTCGGGGCGCCTATTTTGAAACGATCTGAAGTATTTGCGGCCTTCCCATAACAAAACAATGTGCTAGAAAGCACATTTTCGTCACCCACTCCCACCCACGCACAGCCACCCTCACCAAACTCGCATATTTTCGATGTGACACCAAGGGCTATCCACCACCATAACCACCGGTGGGTGGTTGTGGAGAAAACTTGGCGGATAGGGAAACACGGGCTTCTTTATATATATATATATATTGATTAAGAATATGTTTTATAAAATCTGTTTTTTTATATTGTCTTTATTCTTAAGGCACATTGAGAGTGAAATTTTAGGATGCAACGGTTATCTGCGATTTACGATTTGATTCTAGTGTCAACTCGCTTGAGCGTATTATGTAGTAAATAGTACGCGTAGTTCGGCTGAGATGGACTAGATAGACTAGGTGCTATTGAACTAGTATTAAATATTTTAAAAAAGGTAGTAGGAAAAAAAGATATTTTGATGCATTTGAGAACATCCAGCGCCCATACGTGCACACGCAGCGTGAGTTTTGGATGTCATTCAGCAGGTGGCCATACTTTGTAGTATAAATAAACATAGATTGGTATTGATACCACTATATCTTTGTCAGGGTGGATGTACACTAAAAATTACAACTAACTAAGAATACGATAGTAAATTGATTAGCAGGGATTGATTTTTATCAATTCCCAGTATTTAACCATCGAACATTTTGTGAATTACTCTAAATCCATTGAAATTATGCTGCACTTCGGAGGAGGAATAACCCCACACAGGGAAAGTGTTAAGCTTGAATGTCGACCTGGCGACGTATGAGTAAGACCGATATGGGAGCTTTTGCTCATAAAACGGTCCTGGGAACGCCGTGGGCGTCCATTTACTGTGAAATATCCAATGAAAAACTACCCTAATTATCCGTCATGTAAATATGCTACTATAACGTGCATTATATTTATTTCATAAACAATTAAAACACTGGTAAGACATATCGATTACCGCTCTAATGTAGAGTTGGAACAGAGTATGGAGCAGCATTGTGTGGCGCAAAGTTGAGCTTTAGCCGCTTGCGAACTGGCCGCGGGCGCTACAGCCTCCAACACTGCGATACGACCTGCGCCCTCACTGGGCTACAGCGGTTCCAAATGGTGATCGGAGGAAGTTTCATTTTATTTATGCAATAAATCTAATGTATTTACATATCACAGCTAGTATCATAATAAGTATATTTGTCACCTTCTCAATTAGAATATAGATACGCAAATACATATAGGTATATTAACTGATGTAATACCAGGTCTGGTTAGCCACATATCGTTGTAAGAGTTGTGTGAAGAATATAAAACAAAGGCAGTAATTGAGGGGTAGGTACGTACTTTTTTACCTAAAATTTAAAAATAATGGTGTTTAGCCAATAAAGTAGTTAGTTTACTTTTTTACCTAAAATGTAAAAATAATGGTGTTTAGCCAATAAAGTAGTTAGTTTAAGTGTCAAAGATATAGAGCTGATGCACTTACAGCAGTAGATTAGGCAGTCTTGCCACATATAGTGTACTCAGAGTACTGGAATTGGAACGAGATGTATCAGAAATACATACAAAAAAACTTGTCACTATTCAAGAAAACTTCTCTGGAATTTAAGAAATCTATAGCATATATGTTTTTAAAAACAAAAACAAAACGTAAAAAAACAATAAAACAAAAACAATATATGTATATAAATAAATATTTTTCTTTTAAAAACGGATATTTCTATCTTTTCTTCCAAAAAATGAGCATGCTTTTTTTGCTATTTACATAAAAGGGTATCGCTACTACTACTACTATACGATACTACATGAGGGAAACTGTGAGATAGAAATAAAGAGGAGAAAGACCACTATACAGTCTGCTTTTGACAACCTCAAAAAGGTTTGGCTAAGCCGAAACCAAACCAGAAAAACAAAAATGATACTGGTCAGAACGACTGCCTTCCCAAACTTTCTCTACAGTACTAAAACTTGAGAGAATTGAAGAACGAATGCCTCAATCATAGAGAAACACCTATTGATATTTTATTATGATATTTGTCTTTATTTAATTACACCTAAGGCTGCCAATTTTCAAATATTATGGTCAAGATCACCAATATTTTCACGGTGTTCTCATGTCTGGCCAGAGCAGGGAAGGGGGGAAGGAATCAGATTATGTGTGACCAATGTGAGTCAAAACTTCATTCCAGAGTTCATTCCTGGAACGCATGAGAAATGCTACAGTTTGGAAATTTATTTGGCGAAAAACCATCAAGTCCAACATCCATAATAACAAAATTACAACTCTAATCGAGATTAAAACGAAGAAAAAAGAAAGCAAAATATCTTTGATCGTCATTTGTGTGAAATATCATAGAACAATATTCTAAAATTCACAATTTCATTAACAAAAATTTTCATTAACAAAATAAAAGTAAATATTGCTTGAAATACTTTTTTAAAATCGCTTTTTGTGATTACGATGGTCTGTTAAAAGCTTCCCGAAGGATGTATTGTACATTGGGGCAGAGGGAGGAGGCGGTGCAGGGAGGCTGCGTGCGCGGGGAGTGTAGCTGTTACACCTCTAAACAAATTGTTAAAGTTAAACGACCGCCGCATTTGCATATTCCAATTTGTTGTTTGGTGGCGTGACGGTAACAGCCCCTACATACTTCAATAGCTCTTTATCATATCGCGTAATCTTCCAGGGCTTACGGGCATCTTTAGGCTAATTTCGCAAAAAGGATTTGCCCGTTTTTCACGGGCACCAATGTTGACACGGGACCGCTATTTGAGAAATCTGCGGAGAAAAATTGTGAGAAAACATCACTTTTGCCGTTTCAACTTTGGAGCGTATTATTCGTTTAACACATTTTTAAACATGCACTTTCAAAATATCAAAAACTTTACTTCGGCGGCGTATTTTGAATATGTTTTAAATAAATTATTTTCTTGGAAAGTTGAGAAAAAATTTAATTAAAATAAAACATAGTTAATTTACAAGACTGTAATTACTGCTCACATAAACTATTGTGCTAGAGTGTTGTACTTAGCCAATGAAGGATACATTAAGAGAGTGATGCAAAACAGGGCAATGAGAATTATCTTTAAAAAGTTAATGCATCAATATTGAAAAAACGAGAAGAGCACTCGATTGCATGGAATAAAAAAAAACTTATTTATAATGTTCTCATATACTATAAACAAAATGTCAAAATATTTTTTTTGGACAAAATTATTACAATTAGTGATATATCTACATAATTATAAAACAAAAAATAGGAATCAAATAAGATTACCATATAAGAAAAAATATTATATACAGAATTGTTTAATATACAGAGATATAAAATTGTATGAGATGTTGGAAAATATGAAGAATGTAAATAAGCTGAATTAATTTAAAAATAAATGCTGTAAAAAATATTGTAAAAATATTATAGTATTGTAAATTATATATGCGGGGTATAAAAACACAGGCAGCAATATCCAACTCTGTGGTGTTTCTGAGGCAAATAAAAAAATCTGTCACTTATTGGAAATGAGAGCCAGATTTATTATTTATATATTTTTTTAAATAGATTTTTTATAGATTAAACAATTGCCTCCATAGTTTTCCTTCTATATACGTATATATAAATAAATATTTAGTTTTTAAATGTGGATTGCTGCTTTGAATATTTACATAATTGGACATTGCTGTCATTGGCATGATGTATCATTCTAAAGTCGACATCAACTCTCACTTTAGTATGGAGCGGCCGACATTTTGTCATGTGAGACATTCTTGGGGGTTGATTGGTTGAAGCGGATATTGCTGACTTTGACCATACGAGAACATTGCTATCTTATACTCTAAAATATCGGGCAATCCAAAACTGCCTGCTCTCTGCTTGGAATATCTCTCGTCGTGACACCCGTTATTAATATTTTCAAATAATTTCCGCAAAAAAATATTCAAAGCCCTCAAAAAATATTCAAAGCCCTCGCGGATTTCAAGATGAAGTGGAACAGCCAATGCCAAAAGTCAAAGATTGAGAATATCCCGGGTCGCCACTGAATAAAGTCGGGAGTGTTTTAAGCAGGCGGCAAAGTGAATTTTCTATCGGAATGCGGTTAAAATCCAATGACGAATCCGCGGCGCGGCGGAGCCAATCACCGCCTAAACACATTGGCGCGCCCGCGGCGCCCGAGCTCGGGGGGCCGCGGGGAGCTCCAGCTTGAAACCGCATTTGTTTCTAGATCGATATACAGACAGAAATATAGAACTTGCATATAAAAACGTAACGAAAACAGTTCCCCTTAAATAAGATAACTTCTCGCTTAGAAAATGATAACAGTTATCCGTTGTTCAGAACGAGTTCCTTTCACACGTACAGATAAGCTGATAACTGATAACCTCAGGAAATTTCTGGTGCTTAAAAGTAGGAAAATAAGAATTTCATAAAAACACTTATTTTAACTGACACATTATCAAGAGGTCGTTGATGAAATGAATGACCCCGATAGACAGTCAAAGTACAATGTGAAAAGATTTTATGACAATTAGGGAGTTAAATTTTAAAGAATACACATAATACAATAAGTTACGGGTAACGTATGGTAATGGTAATTAATGGCTTGGAAGACCAAAATTAAACCTGCGATAAAAAATAGAAATTAGTAGAATAATTATTTTATTTTATTTTTTTATTTATTTAATATATGGTACAAATACAGTTCTTATACATTTACATATCAAATTAACATTTTTTTTAAATACTTTAAAGTCATGTAGACCTCATCAGTGAAGAGAAGCTCTTGAGTCTGATAAGGAAGCCACAGTTCTTATTTCTTATTATAATATATAGGTACATATGCGAGTTATTTATTAATATGGTAAGAAAGGTAAATTGATAATGAAGTATTGAAGTTTTTTAAAAAAGCTATATGTTTAAATGATTTATGAATTTATGTTTGATTTTAGGATAATTTTAATGTTATATTATTATCTCACATATTTTTAAAAGCAATTTTTTGAAAAAAAAGGGTCTTTTAAATTCATATATTTATTTTACACGACGTATTAGGTTATTCTTTGGGAGTATTTTCTCCTTGGCTAATTGTCTCGGCGCGTGACATAATTTATATTTCGATATTCTAATAATTTGGACTGAGAATAAATGAGAGAGCAATGGTTAGAGCTATGCTTGGAATATCTCTCAGAGATAGAGAGCTTATCGTAAAAATCCAGAGAAACATGGCAACAGATGTTTCCCAAAATCTAAAATCAAAAATGCTCAAATGGCAAAGGGCTGGATTTGTTTGTCAATATGGGGTAAAAGAGGTGATGGGCGGTAGATGAAGTTTTGATCGTTATCAAGCTCGACTCTGTGACGGCATGGAAGTTATGAGGCAGGAGGTTTAACAGGTGAGTGAGAAGGCCTACTTCTAACAATGGAAAGACACAAGCTAATGATGATGATGATGATGATGATTAGTAGGTTATTTGAATTCATCTATTAATTAAATAAAAATCTGTGTTACTAAGAATAATAGTGATGTAACTCCAAGATTGCAAAACAATCTGTTAATGCCTTAAGTATGTTCAAAAGATTTTTAAGTATCAATAATAATATATTGATTTATCTCCATAAATATGTTCTTTTTGTACTATTAATTGTAAAATAGGCATTGTTTTTCACTTCCAAAAAACCGTAGATATTTACATTTTACATAAAAAAACCTTATCTTAAAATTCCAATACCTTAAAAATATTCTCAGGTTTTCACGGCCGTACAGAATCTTCTGTGTATAGTTTTTTGGGATATTCTGGCGTGTGTATGTGACCTCTCTGGCTGACGTCTCGGAATTCATTGCAAGATCCATTATCCACATCAGTCCTGATATTAAAGACCAATAAAGGAGGAGTGAGGTTTTTGCAATTGAAGCAATTTTGTAAGCAATGCTCATCAGATGATATTTTACAATATTTTCGGATTGTTGTTAGATTAGTACATATTGTAGATAGATTTGAATCAATCAATTTGATTTTCACTCCGCTCAGAATATTACATGTTTTTTTTTTGGCTGATAAAGCGAAAACAATTAAATTTCCTTCTTCAAAAGCAGCAAAATTACTTTATGGTGAAATTATTTATATTCATTGAAAGAAAAAACTTTACATTATTTAAATTTATGTATAGAATTTCCAACACCCATAAAAAGGTACTTACTATTTTCTCATCTCACTAAATATACGATTTTCAAATTTTCTATATGATACTGGTCTTGAATGGAATTATGTCTACCTACCTATGCCAAGTGAAGAATAAAATTAACGTGTATACCTACCTACATGTTGAAACAAAATATTTTTTCCAAATGATAATCAGATTGACAAGGTTTAAAGAATTATAAATTATGATTTTAATTTACATAGCAACACCTACGGACGTTGTTTTTCTCGGCCCAGCCGTCGGCACGGGGGTGTGCCGTGGTAGAGTTTGATCGAATAAGTATTTAAATTCGATAAGACTGGTAGCATTCGTTTGAATCAGGATTTATCGGTGGGGATGACGACTGTATTCGTTTCTCCCTCTGAGTCGGTGTGTGTGTTCGCAACACCAAGCCGCGGTAACGTACAGGAGTTCGTTTATGTAGCAAAAATGTTTAATTATTTATATATTTTTGCTACATAGTAAATGGCGGCATTTATAGTCAACTGGCTTCTCATTATCTACCGGGGGTTCCAAGTTCGATTCCCGGTGAGATTACAAAACATCCATGTGGCTGTTTTTGAGATGTGATTTCGCTACTCTAATTGAGCTTCATGAGCTTCATACCTTGCGTTAAAATTACAATAATATAAAATGAAGAGTTTTTAATTTTTCCTACTATTAATTCTCATTTGACCTATTACGAGACCATATTCAGACTGGTACATTATTCAAATAAGCTAGGGCATTTATACAATTTGAATACAGTAGCGCCCGGCGAGCCGCGGTGCGCGGCTCCCCTCGCCCGGCTCGCCGCGCGCGGCCATAACAGACTATACGATTTAATTAATTCGAATTTTTGAGTATGAGGTATAATTTTTTTTATGTTAATGACAGTGAAATTTTCTTAGTACGTATGTACAATTTAATTTTAAAAATTGATGTTTTAATGATTTTATGGATACTGCAATATAGGTAAAAAAAAACGTTTAATTTTTGTCTTTTTTAAAACGATATATTTAACAATTCATCGAAAAATATTGATGTCTGAATAGCATTATTTCTTTTTCAAACTTTATACAATCAATTTGTAAGTAAAATATATGGTCTTTTTTGAAAATATACGAGATTAGTGTACCAAAGATAACTCTATTGCATGAAAACTAAAATAGTGTTTCGGGGTTATAATTTTTTTTATGTTATAACAATATATATGCTCATATTTTTTTAAGGAAATATTTCAAATTAAATGGATCTATCATAATAAAATTGATTAAAAGCCTGTTTAGTTTTTACGTAAAATTTAGCAAAATCAAGAGCAAATACGAAAATCGTGTACTGGGGCCTCTTAAAAGTGAGTATATATAATTTTTATTTCATATTCATATTGATATTGATAGTTTGATTCTTATTTTGGGATAATAAATTATTTTTTGCTAAGCAATAAACATAATAAGCTAGGCAGGACTCTATAATGTTATGAAGAGCGCATAGAACTTCTGTAAAGTTGACAAATTGGAAGTTTAGAGACAAATAAAAGCTGGTTTCATATATCTTTATGATATAATTAATGTGTCTATATGGTCTTTATACCGAATGGTAATATTGCCTTAAAATTTTGTTTAGAAAATATCATTGAATCAGTCGGCAATAAAGTAACTTACGTAACTTTTTTTCTGCGAACTCAAAATTATGATCGATTCATTTAGTGCTCGTCACAATACACCCACCCAACTCTTCGGGGAATTTATCTAACATGAGCAAGTTATAAGTTATACGTATGCCAAATTTTTGTGGTATGAATATTTTGTATGTCATGTAACAAATTACATGCACTGAAATATTATTTTAAATTGTTAAGAAGCTAAAAAGGGAGCAAAATGAACATAATTATAATGAATGGTATGTAGTAAATATTAAAGCTAATTCTCCTGTAAAGTTGACAAATTTCTCTCACGTGCCATTATAATAAATGTTACGATAAAATTTTATTTGGTCTACTAGCATTATGATAAATTAAAAAATTAAATGAATCATTTAATTATAAGTCTTCTTCTTCCTTGCATTGTCGCAACTCATTGCCTAGGTAGGCTGTTGGGGTCGGCTCTTTTCGTTCTCACGCTGTATCTTCTTCGATTCTGGGTATCGCTTCTCCAGGCCATACTTCTGTAAGATTTAGGGGCATTAAGTCATCGAGGAGTTCTTTGATCTTCTCTGGATGCCTGTGATGATGTTCCATAGACATTGCCTATTTTACCATGTGGTCTGGTTATCTCTGTCTTAGGTGCTCGTACCATCTCAGCTGTCATTCCTCCATTTTACTGTTTACCTAGGCTTCCATAAATTCGTGAAATTTTTATCCTATATTTTAGTTTTACTCCTGCCGACTATATAAGTATACGTATACCTGCTGTTTCAAGTTACCTAGTGGGTCTAACAATAGTCTGGTATATATTTCCTTTAAGTTTTATAGGCATATTTTATGGATGGGTCACACAAGATTCTTATTACGCATTTCATCCACCTCACACCTACTCTATAGTCAACATCCGCTGCATCTCCACCGTCTCTGTGAATGAATGAGTCTAGACACTTAAATGCATCACAGTTGGCCAATGTTTCTCCATCCAGTTACATTGATTATTGATGATAAATTATTAATGTCATATTATATTTTATTGTGAAATTATAACGTATAGGGTTTTCAGAAATTTTGTAAAAATAAAAAAACACGTTATATAATTATTAAGATATTGATTCAAATCATTGGAATCGCGTACCTAGGTATTTCAAACAAATTTGAATAATTTCAAAGAACGACATATTTTTTTCATTTTTATAAAAATCATTTTATTTTCGCCGCTTGACGCACCTCCGAGCACGGGGCGCAGAATTGGCGTGATAAATCAGTAGGTAAATGATGCATACACAATTTTTATCTGACTGTGTATTGGTGCGGTACTTGTCTGTTTGCTTATTGCATATAATAAATCCGACATTATTTGGAAAACATGAAATATTTAAATTTCTACAAAATTACTTTTTGGAACTTTTAAACGAGTTTTGTTATCTAATTTATATAGTTATCACAAAACTATGATTTTTTCAAAAAGCAAATATTTCAAAATTTATATTTCAAACTAACGACTGTATTACAGGAATTATTCCCCGTGGAAGATCGCCGACTACGTGGATGGATGGTGAGAGGTCTGAAATTAATCCTCCTCTGCCTCAGGAAGCCGCAAGGAACGCTGCAGATAAGAAAAGATGACGCCAGATGGTTTCGGCTGCGGTGTCATCAATATCAGTAACCAGTCAAGAGCATGTCGAAGAAAAAGAAGAAGATTCTACGAATATCCCCTCTGAAATATACACATTATTCGTACGTAACGATGTCGGTGACCGCTGCCATAATTCTGCGGTATTTTTTCACACAGCGCATTTTGTTTCAAATCAGATTGTGTCTGGAATACATTACATAAATACGAATATTGAATGAAAACGCTAACCACTCACTCTCTCCCTCTGCCAAAGTATGTACCTACAATAAATGTCAATAACCTTCCCACAATTTTGGCTGGCTCCGAAATATTTTCTAGTAGAACATTTGCATGTATTTTCCAATAAAAAGCATCTCATAGCGATCGTAAAAAATAACACATTGCAGAAATGGCTATTTATTTTCGCAGAACTTCTTAGGTCGACAAAATGTTAAAAAATGTTCCACCGCCTCGATAGTTCTTTTGAAGGATAATTTCACTAAAATTATTTAAATCAGAACACTTGTAGCGATATAAAGTAAAATTGGTGACGCAACAAAGCCGCGCCGACAAAGCCGCGAAATAAAAATAAAAATTAGTAAAAGGAATATTTATTTACAAGTATTATAATATTAAAATGAAAAAAAAAAACTTAACATAAAAAAAGAGCATGAATGAAAGAGAATAATCATCACCACTCTTGGCTCTACGACCCCTGGTGGGTCATGGCCTCCTCGAGAGTCTTCCTCCACTCATCTCGGTTTAGTGTCAGCTTTCTCCAGTTCAGAAGCTCCAAGGCAAATATGTCTTTGAAGACGTTGTCACTCCATCTTAATTTTGGCCTTCCTATGCTTCTTCGCCCTATTGGCCTTGAGTTCAGCGGGAACTTTGATACTTGATGCTCGGTCATTCTCTCCACATGGCCCAGCCACCGAATGAAAGAGAATAAGCAAAGAGAGTATTTTAAATTAAGATAAATTATAGAAGTCTCACATAGACGAAGCTGTTGTGTTCTGAGAACATACATACAAAAATATTGTTAGAATATTTTTTGTTTAACATTTAAATTGTAAAGTGTATGAAACAATCAAATAATTTTAGAAGTATTTAAAAAATACACAAA
Source organism: Agrypnia vestita (assembly GCA_016648135.1). Classification (NCBI taxonomy): domain Eukaryota; kingdom Metazoa; phylum Arthropoda; class Insecta; order Trichoptera; family Phryganeidae; genus Agrypnia; species Agrypnia vestita. Next base: position 17,721 of record JADDOH010008659.1, on the reverse strand, counting down.
AAAATAACAGTTTCAAGATTTCAAAACAGTTTAACTTTTTAAATTATTTTCCAAGCTTCTTAAATACTCTGACTTATCCATTTTGATGTATAAATGCTTTAATGCTTGCATTCTTTAATTTCATTCAACGAGTTTACATTTTTTGAAGCCTCTTGTCTTTTGGTTTCAATGTGATTTTTTTAAAGTTAGGTTAGGTTATTAATATTAAATCCTTTTTTTTTCATTTTATTTCATTTTGATTTGCGCGGCGCGGCTTTTTTTTGAAGCCTTTAATTTTGCAAATACACTTTACGTATCACTTTCCTACGTGCAATTATTCAATATAAGAGAAGTATCAATCATTATAAGTATATAATTAGGTGATCTCAGATCTCATACTAATAGATGTCATGGCTATAACAAGGAACACGGAGTGAAGATAGCGACGAAGGAAGTATGACTGGCTGATGATTGAAAATACCTTCCTACATAGGTTACTGGAGCCTTTATAGCGATCACAAAATTCTGGAATAAACAAATATTGAAGGAGGAAAAATTTAAAATAAAATTAATAGTAAAAAAATATGACTTATAAAATAAGGTTTAGTAGTAGGTTGGTAAGGTAGGCATATAACATATAAGATGAAGAAACGTGTGTGGACGTCTTTTTGTAGGATAGCCCAAGGCTTACGACCTGTGTGATATAGCTTACGTGATCATTTCCACATGCGTATCTCATATAAAAAACTTCGTCTCTGTGAGACTTCTATAATATATCTTAATTAATAATTATCCCCCTTTATACACAATCCAGTAATTATATTCTCAAAACACAATTATATTTTTTTCTATTTACATTTAAAAATTTTAATGTTGAATGCATGTACCTATATTTTCATTTCAATAAAAAAAATTATATACTGAAAATATTCTTTTCGAATCCGGTTGGGTAATATTCGTATGTAAACTCAAGTGATTATATCAACAAAGTTTATTATTACTACCTATATGAACGTAAACAAAGTTTACTATATGAACATATTTTGTTCATTGGATAAATGCAAGCAACATTTCAATTTATCGTTTTCACTTTAACAACCATAATACGGAAATGTTTGTATCTTAATCCGCTTTATTTGTTAAATGCAACGTCACCAGAGAGCGAGCAATCGATCATCTGCCATTACATTAATTGATTAAATCCCTGTCAGACGAGTATCCTCGCCAGTTCAGAAGATACACAATATGGCCTGGAGTTGCCGGCAGACGTCCATCTGTGATTTGTGGTCTCCAGTCTCTAGGTATTGAACAAAGATTCAAACATATGTTGTGGCTTTAAACAGTTTTGAAAATTTTATTAAAATAAAATGCTTACAATATTTATATGTTTATAAATTTTAGAAATCGTCGGAAACTATCGCCGTCTTTTGGTGGGCTCATTAAATAATTTATCATATTAAACTTTGATTAATTAATTATGAAGGATTAATTGATCAGATTCAGGTATTCAGAATATTTTGAGTTTGTTCAAATCTTTCAGAACAGTGCTGGATTTATGTCACAGAGACATTATTAATCAATTAGTGTATATTATAGATATCTCACAGAGACGAAACTGTATTAATTATGGGAAAGTAGGTATAGAAGTCATTTGGGTGTACACAGGACTAGGACTACACAGGACAGGCCGCATGGAAAAGGCGCTTACAACTCATATATGAAAGCTTTCTACGCAATTTGAACATATATACAACTTCCAAAAAAAATGAATAAGCATGGTATATTCTATCATGGGTGGAAATGGCGAATGTTACAATTGTGTAAAGTGATCACTTAAGCCAACCATAAAAAGACAGGTCATAAGTCCTGTGTACACCCAAATGACTTCTATACCTACTTTCCCATAATTAATACAGTTTCGTCTCTGTGAGATATCTATAATAGATTCAGGTATTGTCATTATAAAACGTCTATGTGCAAATATGCAGCTCGATTGAACATTGGGAAGCTGGTGAAATTTCGATTATAAGATTGCGTACAGACAAACAGGTGAAGCTAATGTAAGCGTGGTAAAAAATGATAGTTTTATTCCGGTATCATCTTTAAACTTAGCGTTTATTACTCAAAGGTTTTTAGAATTCATTGCAATAACACGTTATCTCTTTGAAAGAGGAATAATAGATGAATCATTTTCAAAAGACTTCATACAAGTAGGTATGTCTCAAATGTCCAGTAATCTTGTGTGAGTGGTAAACATAGCGAAATATTTTTCTACTATCGATAGGTTGTTCTTTTCGTTCGATTATTCTAGTTTGTATTAAACTTGTGGGCTTTTGTCTAAGGTGCGTGTTTAAAGAAATTGAAAATAAAATGAAAATTTCCTCGCGTTGCTTGTTAGAACCCGCTGTTTGCTGGAAATATTATTGTAAAATATTCGGCGCGGGTGTTTTCCGCAAGTCGCAGGTCCGCCATATGTGACAGCTCATTTTAGCGCGACAATGCATCACAAATTTAATCTCGCAAATGGAACCGTGCCTCAAAGTGGAACCGCACCGGCCAGGACCCGGCCGGCTAGAGGACTCCGATCAATGCCGACTACACCGCGGTACTTTATTTTATTAAAATGGAAATCACCGCGCGGGGCGGCGAACGAGTCCATATTTCAAATTACGCGCGTTAATGCATATTTTATAGCTGAGGCAATATGATGTATCGAGTCACTCGAATGGTAGCTAGCAAGACGTCATATCGTTTAAACGATTGTATTTATTGAAACTCAAAATTTGCTTAATCTTAAAATTTGTTCAATTTCTGAAACAACGTATTTTACCCTTTAAAAACACGGCTTTTGTATACCAAACTATACGTTGTTACTTATTTATAATTGTTTTATTCGTTTAAGGTACGAGTTTGATATTGACTTGCAAAATTGAATCGTCGCCTATATTCGAGTTTAAAAATCAAAGACGCGAAGCATTCAAAAATATATTTATGATACTAGAACTCGTTACCCAATCTACATTTTCATATTGTGTATTTGTACAATGATAACGAAAGATATTATTGGCGCGCCAGACTTAGCTGGGACAAACAATAAAAATGATTATATGAAAGCAGATTGGGTATTGAATGGTCAGCCTGCACCTAAGCAGCGGAGGAAAGGCGGAGGAAGACGGAAGCGCCTCGTCGAGTATTGGGTCCGAAACTTCTAAGAATATCATACGATACAATTTTGTTATTAATATAATTATTTCTCGTCTCAAGATATAAAAAGTAGAGAATACTCCTATTATATAATAAATAAAACGTCATTTATTAGCGCTTAATTAACTCATTGACACTAAAAACTAGCGGCCACATACAAAAAGTGTTAAATGTTTGCCTCAGCATATCTATAGCCCAGAGAGGCTGAAATTATAAACACAACATTGTGTAATATAATGCAAAAGTAAATATTACAAAAATAAACATTTTATCGTAACGTTCAAATAAGTGAAATGTTGCTTGAATTTTAATCATTTTCGGTTTTATTTTAATGCTTATAATAAATACATTTTATAAATATATTATTTACTATAAACATGAAACAGTTCAAAATATTCTAACTCTAAAAGTTTACATGAAAATATGGTCAAGTCGAAATTTATTTCCCGCAAACTTTTGTGCGCGGAAAAACGATATTTTAGCACTAAACTTCTTGTACACACAAACCTTGCATCATTGTTTATTCCGTGTCTCTGGTGTGATATTGGAAGCGTAGACTGTGTTGGCATATTGTTCGGAAATACACTTTGTCTCATTGCTATTTATTTACGTAGTGTCGTAATCTGTCTAAAAGGAAAAACTTGTCCACATCACCTTCATCTTGGATATTCGCTGAGGGCGAGAAAGTTTTACTTTACCAATTGTGCCTTTGAAGTCTATTCGGTTGGACCACTATTAGGAAAATATTATTTAGCTAGCCGCATTTATTAAATCAATGTTTTAGAATCATTTTGGATAAAACCTATGTACCTAGATATTTACCTTCCTGATTTTATTTGTTGTACAGATATGTATTAAGATTTTTTTAAATTCCCTATTTAAATACATTACGCGGGTAATATTGAAGAGTTTGATAGTAAGTATTTTGGGGAACTAGTGTGGAATAAAATGTAATGTGCTGTATCTTATAACTGATCACCTTATCGTATATTTTAACTTATCTTAAAAGATAAAGTTAATAAATTGGAGAATGTAACTTACCATAGCTTGTCATCCATTATTTTCATAAAGATATAAATATTTATATCTCAATAATCAATCAAAACTCAAAGATACCTACACCATATAAAGATGTAGAAATATACATGGAAGTAAATTAAATACTTTTTATAGTAACTTTTTTGTGTTTTGTTGTACCTATTAATAAAATGTAAATAAAATATGTAAATAACTATTATTTTTGATAATATCCTACATGTTTTTGTATCCCCCCCTCATTAGAACTGTCTTAATTTTTATCACCCTTTTCATCGATTATTTTACATTTCATCTTCTCCTACATAAATTTGCTTCCCCTACACATGCCATGTACTTAATAATTACACATTCATATATTGTGTACATTCAGTGATAGTAATAATCTAATAAGTCATAAATTCTTATTATTTTAGTTTTTTATTGTATATACACCTACATTCAAGTAGTATCCTGTAAACTGTAGTTAGAAATAAATATGGTAACCGTGAAAGCCTGTTGATTAGATACCTACCGGCGAAGGGCACGGCGGCTGGAGTATTCTGCCTAGCTGGCTAAAGGGTTTGAACTAAAGACTTAAAAAGAAAAAGAAAAAAAAAATCACAAAATTGTCTAATGTACAATGCCTTAAAATTTTTGAGTGTCTGCCGAAAACTATACAAAACACAGTAAATGTAAAGGAATTCAAACTAGAGTGCAAAAAGTTTATGAAGAAAACTTTACATGACTAGATTGTATAGTTTTAATGTAAATCATGCACCAACCCATACAACATGGAACTAAATAAACAGTGAAAAGAAATTAAAATTAAAAGGTTTTTACACAAGAAATTACACATTTTTTAAATTAAATTTATAAGAAACATTATTTTAACCACTTACGTTTATATTTTAAAATTAATCGATTTCAGAAAAAAAAAATTGTAGGTATCTTTTGTTTACAAAACGTAATTTATAAAATTGTATATTTTAGTAGGTACTCGTACCTATTATTAGTATTATGTAAATAAAACGATGAAATATAATGTTAACGTTTTTTTTTAAATAATGAATAAGCACAACATGTTTGCATTAAATATTATAAATGTATATTAAATGATACTTGTTAAAAATCATTTAACACAGAAAATGCATTAAAATTCTCGGTGGTTAAAATTAATATTATCATTTCAAATTCAGCCCAGAAAAATATTACGGTACATACTACATACCTATCTATCTATTTGAATATCGAGAGGGTGGGTGTACCCGGCGCGGAGGATGAGGAAGAGGGCGGGGGGCGGAGGCTCAATGTTTCATGTCCTGACCGCCGCATGATAAGAAGCAATATGGAATAACCGGGGCCGCCGTACGCTCCATACATATTTTTTTGCGAAAAAGGCCAACTTTTCATAAATATTAGCTCTATCTATTCCGGGCGGCCGCGGCAGATTCCGTGAACCTGTGATATACTGCCGACGTTAGGGGTCACGCGCCTCGGAAATGTTTACGAAGACTGCTTCTCGTGGGCTGTATCTACCTTCTAGAAATATGCTCTTCGTATAAATCATATTTATAATTCGCAGCACTGTATTTGGGTTGTTTATTTATTTTATTTTAGAAGTATTGAAATATATTAGAGTACGGCTTAATGGCCGACCTTATGACCTTCATTTTTGTCGAACGAGTTTTATAACTGCTCACAAACATGACTTGGAGATCGTAAATGACTTCATCGAAATAAATGTCGCGTCCTGTACAAATGATTACAATGGCTACAGTACCTATAACTTTTCAAAATGTTATAACAAGCACATTTCAATATTGGTGACACAACTTTTTCGAGGTAAAATTAAGGGCTGTTTGCCTGTAGATTAAAATATAATATTAAAAGTTCGATGTGTACAATTCAATGACACTGTTGGAAAATAAGGCGGAAATTAGCATCTTTTGAGATCAGTTTACAGCGTGATTCGGAGATCCTGAATGTCTTCATTTCTCTCGGGTCCTGCGAAGATTATACCTAAAGGTGGCTGAACTGAAGATAAGAACTGAATAAAAGAAAATGCAATATTAAAGCTGGAATCAATTTGGAAAAGCAGATCATACCATAATCATGAAAATGCGTTATTACAATATTAGGGCTTTTACAATATTATATACAGTGCAAGAATTGTATATATACCTAAAATAAAACGTTAAACGATCGAGAAAACACATTTTTTAATTCAGAATATTTTGAGTTTGTTCAAATCTTTCAGAACAGTGCTGGATTTATGTCACAGAGACATTATTAATTAATTAATGTATATTATAGATATCTCACAGAGACGAAACTGTATTTATTATGGGTAAGTAGGTATAGAAGTCATTTGGGTGTAATAGGGGAGAGTAACCAATATTGAACCGGCACTTATATTGGACCACTTCTGTTTTACTACCAAAATGAAACATTTTTTTTACACTGGCAATTGAAAAACACGCAATTGCAGCGCCACTAACACTCCACCATTTTGTACCGACGTTTAATACATATTGCAACTGTGACGGGAAAAAAAAAATTTTGGACTGTATTGTTGCTGATTTTGAGTGTGGTGTCTAACGAAGTTGTTCGTCGTAATAGTAAGTCATCATTTTGTAATATTTTCTATAAAAAGGCCTGTTTTATACTGTTTTAAATACCAGTAAATGAACACAAATCCGTAAAGGTTATGTTTTTATTTTTTTGTCACGAGTGAAAATAGACCACGATCCGTATATTGAACCACTCCCGAGTTCCTAAATTGTACCGGTCCAATTAATGCAACCACTTTCGTTCAAAATTTGAATAACATTCTTTTCATTCTAGAGGACCACCGCAGATGGTGAGAGTAAAAAGGAGTACTACAAATGGAGGAAAGGAGACTTAGAAAGAGCGTTGACGACATATACATATAAAAATAAAGAAATGGGTATAAATGCCATCACCAGGCAGTATCAAGTGCGAAAAGCAACGTTGTTGCGTCACGCTAAACTGCTTAATAAAATTGCTAATAATTTTGTCACCCATTCCAGATAATAAAGCAAATAAAAGAAAAGCTGTGCAAACAGCTATTGAAAGAACTTCATCCCCATACAAATTATCCTTAGAAGAAAGTATCCAATGAAAAGGACAAGTAGGTAAAGCAAAAAAACAGGCTGTAATTAAAATGTCTAAAGCTAACAAAAAAAGAGTAGTTAAGAAGGAAGTAGTAAAGAAGAAGACTTTGAAGCGAAAAAAGTCAATTACCAGTAGTTCATGCGATTCTGATGTTGTTATCAAACTAAATGAAGACGACGACGATGGCGATGATGAAAATGAGTGCGGTTTGTGTGGTATGAACTATTTCGACAAAAGTGGACCCATGGTCGAGTGGCTGAAATGCGTGCGGTGCAAGAGATGGTTACATGAGACCTGCACCACAAACCCTGACATATGTGATGATTGCTTGAATTAATACTTTTAGGTATTATCCCATTCAGTAGAAGCATTGTTAATGATTATTTGTAATGTTTGAGTTTATAATTTTGTAATTGCCACAAAGGTTAAGATATTTTTTATGTTGATTAAGCAAAATAGGCATCTAAAGATTTTATTAAGTAAAAGTTTTTCTTTTTAGGAATTATATTACTTTTAAATAATAAATATAATTTATCACGATACAAGATTAAGAAAATGTTGATTAAGTAAGATAGGTATCCAAAGACTTTATTAAGTAAAATTGTTCTTTTTTGAATATATACTACTTTTAAATAATAAATATATTTAATAATGATACTAAACTGTGTTTATTTTTCATTGATTACGTATTTTTTTCATTTGGTCCAATTAAGGATCCCGGTGGTCCAATTTAGGAGACTGGTTGCGTTAATTGGACCGAACGACAACCTTCACTAAACGATTATTTTTCAATAGTTGCGACTACGCTACGATGAGAACAGATTGCTATTATCTAGCTACTGAATCAAGCTATATTTTGAACCATTACTCATTCTTATAGCTTGAAAGGATTAGGCGATATGTGCCATTATGTCAAAAGTGGTCCAATATTGGTTACTCTCCCCTATACAACTTCCAAAAAAATGAATAAGCATGGTATATTCTATCATGGGTGGAAATGGCGAATGTTGCATTATGTAAAGTGATCACTTAAGCCAACCATAAGATAGGTCATAAGTCCTATATACACCCAAATGACTTCTATACCTACTTTCCTATAATAAATACAGTTTCGTCTCTGTGAGATATCTATAATATACATTAATTACATTTTTTAAGCTAACACCTCCTCTCCATGATATATTTTCTATACAAATACCGTTTTACAGGTCTGACTCAAACTACGCATGCTTATTTCATTGTACCCAACGAAGGACATAGTCCATATTATAATATTATTTCGAGCATTATTTATGTCGAATCTTTAAATGTTGCATGAGCTGCTACATTAAATTGACCACCAAATATGTTGTTTTAAATTTACAAACAAAAATATTGAAATTCAATGAAAAATATAACGTAGAGAAATATGGACAAATGTGTAAACCAGGACAGGTTGGGTGACCGTATTGTCCAGACAGACCGTAGAGAAACTAAGCGATAGCATGTGTACCACTGTGCACTACGGTGCCCGGCCACTATCCAACTTTCCGACTGAATTATGTTTGTTGTCAACCGCTGGTAAACACATTTCCCAAAGGTTTAATGGCGTAAAAGCATGTGGAGCAAGCAGGAAAGTTGGGAAATGACGCCGTGTCACTGCGGGTGCAAATATTCTGCTCGCTGAATAATGTATTCGTCGTAATAATATTTTTTTAAATATTCGTGTGTTTAATTATTTTCTTTTAACCATCTTTCAATTATTTTGGTTTCATCCTCTGGTTGCACTCGAGCTGAAAACAACTTTTATTTTTAACCACAAATGCAAAACACCTTTCTACAAAACTTTTTGACTACATATCCCGATTTTCTACTATATATGTAATTTTATTACTCCATATCAAATCACTCGCCCTGCATTTTAACAAACATATTCAGGATTGCCTGGGAAAAAACGACCGGCCACGCGAAATAAGATCAAAAATTTATTTAAATGTAAGCGTGCAAAGATAATATGTAATAGTTTATCATAGATAAATTAACAATTTTTTTGTTTATTTAAGGGATTTCCGCGGAAGTCCACTATTTTAGGTGGGGATGCAAATGGATATACCTACCTACATATGCGCTGGTGGACATATCTATATCTGCAAAAATATCCATGCCAAAAATGTCGTGGGTATCGAACCTGCGCCTCGACGCACGGAAAATGTATCGGACCTTAAAAATATTTTCAGGTTTTCACGGTCGATCAGAATCTTTTGCGTATAGTTTTCAGGAATATTACGTAGTCACGTATGATGAAAAGCTAATACCTATATATTTATTATTAGTAAATGCAAGTAAAGAAAATGTATGTGGATTTATTTATTATTGAATTTTGCCGCACTGGGAGCTGTCATTGAATCTTGGCAATGTCGATAAAAGAGTGTACTATATTATATTGAAGAATTTGGTCGTTAAAAAAGTATTGAATTCTGCCCTACTGCACTGAGAGCTGTCGGTAAATAATTTTGACCGTGTTGATAAAATTAGTTTACTATGATAAAAACGCTTTTGCTGGACAGAAAAAATCACGTAATTTCAGTTGACCAACAAATCAAATTTGTTGGTCAAATGAAATTGCGTGCGTTTCTCCGGCCTTACACCATTAATTTATTTAAAACTGCATAAGTACCTTAACATGCACACGAATATATTATATCGCCTTACAAATTGCAAAATATTTTAATCTGATTTGAATTGAATTTTAGCTGATTTGAAACAACATTTTACGTCAACAGATGTTTTTAAATGGTTTCGTATATGGATAATAAATGACTGTTATGGAACGGTCATTTATTACTTTTAACAAAATCGTTTAAATATATATCGAATATAATTTTTGTCGAACAGATTATTTTATAATCAAATATATCTCGACATATATTATTGAATATCAATAATACGCAACATGTTTGTAAAACTGACATTTCTGAAGCTAATCTGTTAATGTCCAAATGTGATATTTTTTCGGTGATAGAAGGTTTTTTAATTGAGCCACGCCGTCTAATTTTCCTCGAAAGGAAAAGAATTCTCTGTCATAAACACCAACATATCAAATCTTCCATTCTATCCAAAAAAAATATCGCTTGAACGTGGTAATTCTCACGTATATGTTTTAAAAAAACACATTTATATAATTTAATATATGGCTGTCAGATTTCATTGCTATAAACGATGATCTCTTTCCATCGCGCGCGCTCATTACTCAAATGAACTTGCGCACGTCTTATTTCCTGCTACGCGTTTCCGTCCATTTTCACGAAATCACTGCTACAGATTGCAGGAAAGCGAGAGGAAAGATGTTATACATCAATAATATTACATGCAGTAACGCGTAAAATAACTGAGATCCAAACAAATAATTATTTTGAAGTGTATCCCCAATTTTACGATACTAATTATATCCGTTTGTGAGACGTTTATTTATAATTAATCCGATGCCTTAGAACAAAATAACTAAACTAAAGAAATTTCTCCTATGTATGAAAGATTTATAAAAATATTAAATATAATCCGTTACTGCTTGTTTGGACACAATCTTATTGGACGGCTACCCTTATTCTAGAATACGTTATCAAGAAGTGATTTTGGAAAATACTCCCCCGGGAGCGTCCACTACTTGCTGTGTATTATTTTACATATTGGTCGGCCAGGGTGGAGTCGGCGGCCTCGGGCAAAATACGCTATTCCAATACATATTACACGCTTTCAAATCATATTTTGTGTGCTGGCAAAATTATACTAGCTCGTGCACACGAACAAAATCTTGTTTTTGTTTTAGAGTAAAATGTTTTTTACGACGGCTATATAAACGTAATTTTAATAAGAATTTCTTTATATAATCAAGTAACGGAATAAAACGAGAAATATTAACACGATATAAATGATTATTTAATATACGTTGCATTGTTTGACAAATTTACGGTGAGTAGATTAATTTAAAATCATTTGCCAGGTACTGGTGAATACAAATAGAGCAAATGTATATAAGTGCTGTTTCAGACGGGGCGGTCGAATCGTGCGATTCGATTGTAGAGGTGTATGGAAATCCATACTGCCGCTATTCACACGAAACCGCGCGGTTCAGAAGTCGCGTGACTCGAAGTGTATGAATATCTTTGAGAGTATTCAGTCGCCTCACGGTTCCAGAGCATTTTGGATGTCAATTGAGAGCGCCATGAGCCGCTTCGACATTGATTTACCCGCTTGTTATACTTTCTCGTATCAGTAAATTGTCTAAAGATTTCATGGATATTCTAAAATAGTTGTAAATAAATTTCGGCTCATATTGTCTCAGTTTAGAATATAGGGCAACAAAATGCCCCTGTATGGTCTGTCTCCTATTCATGCATAGGATAAATCCAATACTGCACTTTTCTTCGCATTATTCTTAAGAAAAGAAACAACAGACGTGCTCAACCACCACTTTTAAAATCACACAGCGTTGTTGCCGTCACCGCTCGGTTCCGTAACTGCGCGATCGACCGGCCTGTGTGAAATAGCTCTGAATGTCGGTTGTATCAGCATGGTTTATAGTAGTACATCACTTAAAGCATACATTTCCAACTCAATTGTTTATTTGATTGGTGAAAAATGTAAAAATTCTATGCTTTAACAACCAATCAGAAGCACCGAATGTATTGTCATAATCTGTGTGTTTAACCGATTGTCCATGAACAGAAATCTGTCAAAATCGCATTGGAGGATTCAAACAGCCCGTAATTTACGGAAAGATCCGTAAGTTATGCACCCAAAATCTATTATCTATGATATACTAATTGCCTCAAAAATGATGTTGCGTGTACTACACACCCTACTACTGCGGCCGCTACCCTGGGCTACTATGGTTGCCTGCAAGGCACAGCAGCAAGCAATTTTCAACTTCCGATTGCTGAACAGATGGCAATGGCCGCGCGGTGATATATTTATGTAAGCATAAATTATTTTTTTATATGAATAACTGCAGGAATAAAAAAGTAACCCATGAAAACCAAGTTTTTATTATACTCCCTTTCTTTGTAAAATATAACAACAATTAAAGACGAATTAAAACATATAACGTAACGCTAAACTTACAGTAATTTAATATATTTCTAAAATGTCAGATGTTTTGAGCTTTGATAAGACACTTCATGCTTTGAAGATTAAATTCTTGAAACATTTGTCAGTCAATTTAGATTTTCGACATTCGTACTGAAGTACCTATTATGCATACCGACGGAGTAATTCAAATTTAGAAAATATTCCGCGTCGTTATCGGGCCGCCGTTGTTGTAGTCAAACTTTTCAAATGATTCCAATTTGAAAAAATCAATAAAATTTCTAAAAATCCGAAATTATACTATAATTATTAATTTTTTTTAACGAAAATTTGATAGATCTTCTTGATCGTCGCCACGAGTCTACTTGCCAAGTTTCAGCTCGATTGGATGACGGGAAGAGGGTCAAAAATCGATCCAAAGTTTTTGTTGACGGCAAGCAAGCAGACGCCACGAGTTTTAAAGGGAGTAAAAATATACAATTTTTACTCTTAATAAATTTCCTAATAAGTAAAATTTCAAACAACAACAATACCAAAAATTAATTTTGCAAATATTAGCATTAAAACATATTAACAGATATTAAAATACTATTTAAAAAGGCTAGCATTTGCAAAGATCATCTAAAAATTTCCAAAAATTAACTTCTAAATAATCTCAAACATCTCACTGTGATGAAGTTTATTAAATAAATTTTAAATACATACATCCCCCAAAATGTTGTGAATTGCGTAAATCCTAACTGGCGTCGAGGCACTCATCAGATTTAATTTCTCTCCTGTAATTTCTTCCATCTATCCTTTTCTTACTCTTCCTTAAGATTCCACAGCGAAATGGGGCATTTCTATTCCCTCTGCCCCCGAGATATGCTCCGGGTAAATAAAAATTACCCTTGTTCATCAAAATTTAAGAGCTATATTCGCTTAGCAGCCCCAGAGAACCAAGGTGTTGGTTCATATTTCAAGTACTCGTGTGCCTTCTTGCGTAGTTACCTTTAACCGTCGCTTACGTGCTATCTGCCATCTCCGAGCTGCGCTGGGGAAAATTTTGCGACATTGAATATTTTAGCGGTATGCAGATCCTTCGGTGTATTCCTTACAATTAATAAATTTCATACCTCCAGAAATCTAAAAATTTGATTAATCTCCGATTTCATTTTGATTTTTCTTTTTTTTCATTAAACTAACTTTATAATAAATACTTGTTAAAAAATATTAATATTAATATTGACTAACAATCAGAGCTTCTATTCTTTTGTCAAAACGGCATTATTTCTATTTTACTATTTTATTTAAATAAAATATTTCTAAATTATTTAATTTGTCGTATGTTTTCAAACTTTTTCGTTTATATTTTATTATATTACTTACGTTTTTTTATAATATTTTTTTATGATGCTTATATTATTCATGTGTTTATACTGTTTATTTTATACTATTTATAGAACTTTACCTTAAAACACAAAAATACATAAAAATGTGAGGCGATTTCTTCCTTTAAATAATTTTTGTAAACAATGAAAAAAAAATTAACACGTGTACGAGTATACTTGTGTATATAATCTGGCTAACTAGATATAAGATATAAGTACTAACAGTTTAAAGATGTGGAGTTTTTTAGGCCTTAAGTCCACAAAATATTTTTGTTACATTAGCACCATGAGGTATCTAATGTCCATATATTATCTCTATTTTTTCCTTTTTGAGTATAGAAACAGATAACGTTCTATTTTCTTGTTCATTGTCTTCTCTCATTGCGAGGATAACTTCTAATAAGATAACCTATGATGAGTTCCATCCTCGAACCGCGTACCATTCCTCGTGTTGTGCAGGTGAATACACTTGGTAGATGCATGCATCATTCTACTTTCCTTTCTCTTTCTCATTCCTTTTCTGTTATTTGTTGTTTAAATTACAGTCAATAACTGCTAATGTGTCTAATGAAATCGATTTACTCATATTTATTTTGATTTTTATATTTTTGTAAAATCAGTTGAGAATGTAAGAAATAAAATAGAATCACAGAATGGCGAATTATTATAGATGAAATTCTGTAATATATTTTGTAGTAGGGTATCAATAAATAATTTCTAAATCATCGAATGCCTTCAAGAAGACAATTTTGACTTTGCATGTAAATTTGATTACATGTGAGAAATGAATACAATTTCAAATAAGTTCAATTTTACTCTTTTTCCGTAATGACTGGGTGTTGTCAATGTACATTTATAGTTAAAAATAGTGTGACTGTAGTTAAAAAGCTACGAAATATGTTTTTACATAGATATGGAAAAAATGTTTCCAACATGACCGACATCCAGCGTGCACGACTTTCCGCCGCAGCCCGGCGAGTCCCTTACAAAGGACAAGCAGAGAATATTCAAACAGTCCCAAAACAGATGACAGTCACGTTCGCACTTTAAGTAAAGACACCGCCTCCAGATAAGCCGGGACACCCTGTGCCTGGAAAACTCTTGCATTGAGTTATAACACTTATTACGTGGATGGTGTTAGTTTTCATAGCGTTCTTTCAAGTCAATTATGCAGAAATAGTCAATCCACAAAAATACTAGAGTACCTACACGTGGTCATGATTGTACGCTAGGTAGGTAGGTACTATGAAAAGACATCAGAACATTGATTTGAGTAATTTATATAAACATATAAAAGACAGACCGATAATAATAGTTACACGAACGCATTTTGCATTACTGTAGACAGCGTTACAAAAAAATGTATTTTAATGATATCACATTTCAGTATAAAATTAAAGATTTTTCAGAACATAGTTCCAAAATTATTATAAAAATAATAAACATAATAGTTGTCTTAATGTTTTCGGTTAATAAAATGGATTGGTATCTTGGCTTTAACTAGCAGGTTCCACTTAAAGGTTTTTGAGAAGCTGTAATCAAAATGACGAACACATTCATTAGGAAAAATAGATTTCACACCTAGAATCAAACGTGTGTGGACCGTATAGCCGTATAGTCAAAGTAAAGATATCTACCGGCAATAGAAAGTTCCGAGTTGGAGTTCATATAATATTCCTTACACTAATTCTTATATAATATATATAAATATTCCTTACACTAATTCATATAACTGATCTAGAGAATACGATGCTATAAAAATATGAGATATATCTGAGAAGAAACAAAATATGATACTAATACAAGAATGATGCCAGAACTATTAATTCGGACTGATTGACAAATTATTTTTATGAAATCAGGCCAGAAACCATGTTTTTTGAGTAAAATTTGGATATTTTAACAATAAAGAGGTTGTTGCCTGAATTTCCCTTTCTCCCCTTTAAGTATGCTAGCAGTAAATTGTCATTCGTTTAAGTCGAGAGTTAGTTAGTGTAACGTGCCGCAGATAATGAATATTATTTCGAGACGTGATGGAAATAAATTTTAAGAAACTTCAACCGCAGAATTAATTACATACGAAATCTCATGGCTTTGTTAAACTCCTTCATTTTTACGATAATTTTTCGAATAAATTTAGAGTAGTGAATTCCTTAGTATTATATAAAAAATTGAGATTATATTAATATGTGTTATAATATTTTGCTATATTATCACGCATCTTCGAACTGCTACTGCTGCGAATTGTATTAAAAAGACTCTTAAAAATTTAACACATCAAGTCGCGAAATAAATAAATATTATTATGTCTATATAATAATATTTATTTATTTCGCGTTAGTATATAAATTCTAATTGTTGTCATTATTGATGGGTATCCTTATTATCCGACTACAAAATTTTTACTAGGTATAAACTCTAGTCCCGGCGGAATTAAGGGGGGGTAAGGTAATATTGTGTCAAAATTTGAAGTCAATCGGAGCAAAATTGACGAAATTATGAACATTTGAGCGATACTCAGACTGATTTTCTATACCTGCTCGGGCAGCTAAGAAACGCGCTCACCTGAGGACTACCAGACGTGCTATTGTATTGGAAGAGTTTTGCGTAGACAAGGACAAAAAGATGCTGATGATGAAAGCTCTTTGCTGTGTGAACATGGCATCGACGATTATGTCTAAGTATAAAATAAGTGTTGAGTTTTATTTTGAATTTTACAGTGTGCAAAACTTTAAAGCGTTTTCCCCACATCTCACGTTTTCAAAGTCGGTGTCCATCATAACTTCAAAACTACTGCCCGATCCTTTTGAAATTTTGAACACTATTTCTGTACATAATTTACGAGGTAACGCTGGAGACTTTTTTTCAAATTTGTTATTAATTTTTATTTTTTAATAACAAATTAGTCGATATTTTTCGCAAAAAATCGCGTTTTTCCCTTCAAAGTGTTCCAAAAAATTTAAAAATTGAAATTTCAAAAAACCCTCCCAGCGTTACCTGGGAAAACCTATTATCTAACGAATGAACTTTGATTTTTTGATTTCAGATGATCTAGCACCAAGTTACGATGGACACCGCAATTCTGCTTTTTTCCGAGACACGTCCGAATAATTGCTGCCATTGCCGTATTTTTTAATATTTCTTCTTGAAAATTTTACACAATATTCTTCAAATGTTAAACCTGGTGTACTATTGTTTTTAATAAAGAGATTTTAACTGTGTCGTCACAAAAAATTCACAAAAACATGCCTTTTTTGTACGAATTAACCTTACCCCCCCCCCCTTAGGCAAAGATGTAAGTCAAAAAATTAAATATCATTTTTTGACTTACGTATTTGTTTTGATTTATGTAACTCTTTTTAATATATTCAAAGCACATACAATGAGTACAAAAAATTTCACTTAAACATACATAATTTCATCAAAAATATTGAATCTTTCTTTTTGTATCAAACCCAAAAACATTCGGTGTCCCCTTAAGGAGTCAGAAATTCAGATAGAAATTAGGTGTTTTTTTGCAAGGTATTTTATTTAGCACCTGTTAAAGTACATACGAAATAATTATTTTATTATAATATAATTAATAAAATAAACTTAGTTTTCACCACTATTTTAAGAAGAAATTAATTTATTGATAAATTTTTGAATAAAAAAATGGCTTCGTCAAGAACATATCCATGGAGCTTCACGACCGTGAGATATTTATAATGTAGCATATCAGATTTGGAAAAAATAAATAATATTTTTTTTAATCCCATTTTTTTAAAAATTGTTATTAAAGATGTCTTATTAGATATAACATTACGTCCTATTAAAATATTTACTAATTCACTACCAGGCACATGAGACATTATGTTATAAATTACCCAATTTATAATTGTATTTTTTTAATTTATTAATCTATTAATCGATTAATGTATTCATTTATTAATGTTTCACTTTATTAATTTTT
>JADDOH010008658.1:0-18976 GCA_016648135.1 Agrypnia vestita | reverse complement strand
CCCGGTTGTTTCAAATTCGATCAAAGTAAGCGTAGAGTTTAAACTGAAATTTTACGTTCTCCACCAATGAGACGATCCGTTTTCGTAAAAATCTATGCTTTTATCGACCGCTTACTTTGATCGAACTTGAAACAACCGGGCCTATGTCACATATTGACAATTATGTTTGGTCCAACTAAGAAGTATGATAGCTGGTTTTATTTAAGCTAAAATTAAAAATAAAACCAAGTATCAAGTACATTTTGTCATTGTTAAAAAAAAAAAAAATTAAAAAGCAAAAGAAAGGAAGAGAATATGCGAAGTGGTAAATTTTAAATACCGTTCGGTTTATCATATATAAAAAAAAAGAAATAATAATAATTTTGTGGATGTATCGAAGAGGATAATCAACGTTAATGATAAGGATTGACCTGTAATGATGTAATGTATAAATAACGTTAAATATTGAGAGGCCTACTGTAAGAATCAAACCGACGACTTAATAATAAGATTAATATTGTAATGCATACTCAAGGAATTTTACTGTGATCTAATGAAACCCTACGTCAATCCCATGTAATTAGTCAATAATGGTAGAAATAACTGGTCCATAAAAATATGTCTATTTGGCGTGTCGATTTAATTAAGTATGTATAAGTAAGCAGTTTTATTTTTGGGTAATAAGTGTTGATGCGAATTTTTGTTTTCAATTTTCCGCCTTTGCCAATTTGTACTGTAATATTTTCCTTAAGTTTAATTCATTTTGCAATGTTTTTTTGGTGACGGGATAGGGATATGAACAGTGAACAAAGCGTTTGTGAAATAACAAAGTTTTTAGGCCTACATACCAGAAAAGCATCGAAATTAGCCGCAAACTGGGAGAACAATAGGGGGCGGAACGGAGGCAACATTGGGTTCGGTAACCAATAGCGTCAATTGGGACCTGGGAGGGACCGAGGGAGACGAATGAACGACGGAGGCGGACACCAAAGGAGCCAATCGGCGAAAGACCAACGAGGAGCTGGAGGCTTCCCCTCGAGCCCCCGCGACCACACCCTGGGTCGCCGGGGAGAGAATATAAGGCGAAGCCAGCCGCCAAGAAGGCAGTTGAGTAGTGGAGGAGTTGAGCAGTGGAGGAGTTGAGTAGTGGAGGAGTTGAGTAGTGGAGGAGTTGAGTAGTGGAGGAGTTGAGAAGTCGAGAGTGTGGAGAAGCTAGAGATTCTAGCGGTGCCCGTAACAACAGCATCGCCGATCACTCTAGTAACTCCTGGAGGAGCGAAAGTTCGAACGGTAACGACCGCCATTCGCTACCGAGTGCTGTGACGCACCGCCGCAAACGCCTAAGTATCAGTGCCGCCGCGACGCCTCAGTGTACCACCGCGACGGAGAACCGACGCTTCGCCGACGACCGCACGAGTACCTCGACGACGCCAGAAACCTGCATCCACAGAGGAGGACCAGCAGAAGCCGCCGCCGACCGAAAGAAGCGGCACGAAGAAGACATCCTTCACGTTCTCCGCAAACAGGTTTACCCCAGCTTAAAGGCTTTTTCTCCCGCTCGCCTAGTTATACCAAAAAGGGTTCTCGTCACCACCCGTTTTAGCTTTAAGATCAGACTATGTATGTGCCTTGCCTTTTTTGTTGTTTTCTATTTTGTTTGCCTCTCTAGATTAAGATTCATTTAAATTGTAAACTGACTACCACTTTGCCTCGTTTTATGTAGATCATTTGCTACTTTGCTCAATATAGAAACTTGTAAAATTGTTTCGATTTTATTATTTTTATATCCCTTCACCCTCCTCGAGATATCAGTGTCCCAGTCAGTCACCTGACGTTTTGATTGTACCTAGGGGAGGGCGTAACCGCCGGCATACGTAGATCTGAGATCTCCCGGCCGGTTTATCACACCGTGATTTTATATCACCTCAGACCCCACCCCCCTACTCTGGTACATCAAGTTCATTTAAAGCATAGATTTTTACGAGAGCGAGTTGCTTGATCGGTGGAAAATGCAAAATATCTATGCTTTGAACGAAAGGTTACCATAAACCAAGTTGATACAACGGCCATAAACCGACTGATATCTTTGGGTGTTACTGAGTTAAACATGGTGGTCATGATCATTAGGTATGAGACACCGAATAAAACCGGCGCCACACTGCGCGGATTTTCCGCCGCGTCTCTTCTGTCGTGGAACATCGCTACATTTCTTTTCATACTGTTCCGCACAGAACAAACAAAACATAGGGCGGTCCGCTCAGTCCGCTCCGTCGGCCAAGAAGCGTAGTAATGGCCGGAGAAATACAGCACGGGTGTCTCGTGTCAAACAGCATACTTTCGCTGTGATGCGAAATTCGTCATAGAGAAGCGCCGGCCGTCGTCCAAAATTCTCAGCCAGAGGCGCCGAAGATCGCGGAGGCTGGATCGTAGATTCAGCTGCAGTAGTCAGGTCCCAGCAGAATTCTCCAATAGGTATCGGGAGATAAATAAAATGCAGATGAAAGTGGTCCGACAGCGTTTAAATCACCACGCGTGAGCGTAACAGGTGACCGCTCTACAAAACCTTTTTATTATATAACATTCTCAGAGATTTACAAGATATGATATGACAGCATGTTACGTAACCCAATCAGAGTGAGCAAAATCTCCCCTCTCTGTCGCCGCGGTTTGAACCGCGACTGGTGTCATCTCGCGGCCCTTCTAGGAACTAGACCCGCGAGCGGCCGTACTGATCTCGGTCTGAAGACAAAAAATGGTTAATTACAGGTTTTGCATGTATCCCACAGGGCTGCAAACTATGCCACGTATAGGCCTGACCTTGCATAAGGCCGTGACACAGTTCATCGGACCTGCAGGTCCTACTAATTTATGAAAATGCGTTAATTATGTCGACCGTGAAGGGTCGAAGTTAAATCAGGTCATAAAAGTAGGTAATTTAATTGTTACGCGATGCTTTCCATGATTACTACATAGTACTCGCCCTAACGAGTATTTTGATACCACTTTCGTCTATGGACAAAGTGGTTTTTCTATACTTATCGCGTTTTTAGAAAAGTTCAAAAGGTCAATTTTTCTTCCAAGTCAAAACATGAGCCTATATAGGCATGTGTATACTCTCTGAATAGGTATTTACTTTGCGATCATGATGCAAAAAGATTCATCAAGATCGGATACTTCTGTCAAAAGTTATTTCTATTTTTCTGATTCCGGCGGAAATTTACCTCAGTGGTGGTCAGATTAAATTCATTAAAAATTAGTGACCAAATGTTTATCGATGTCTTAGCATTACCAATGGATAGGTATTGACTGGGCGCGTCTTGTAGTAATATTTTCAAGTCTGTCCTGCAAATATTACTTGCGCTATATGCCTTCAAAGGGGGCCGCGGAGAAAACTTTCTAATTTAGCTTTCTCCGGCGTCCCGGTACAACTTTACATGCGTAAAAACACATTAATTTAAGAAGTATTCTTGTTGAGAATACTGTAAAAAAGGTTTCAGTTTGATTTTAAGTCTGTGAGAGCTGCAATCTCACTTTGATTAATTCCCATAAGATATTCAATTATCAGAAAAAATGTGTTTTTTACCATATCACTGCCGATAACTCACTATATCGCGCAGTGTGTGTGTGTGCATTTACTTGACAACTCTTTATTTTAGGTAAATTTCATAAAATATTTTTGACCATGTAATTTCCTCAAAGTGACCGGCAACTGATTTTGCCGGGATTTTAAAATGACTTTACTTTCAGTGTTCAACCAAAATGGTTCAGATAATAGGGCAAACTTGCGTCTTACGCAAAATAAAAATACCTCCCGCTTTCTCTTTATTGAACAATAAAATGTGACATTCCATTTTTACATACAGTCATGATGCAATTCTGTCAAGCTCCTGGATTTCAACAAGGAATTCCCAATTCTGAAATCAGAGATATTCATTAGCATTTATAATACAATATTGTGCCAGTATGAAAGACATGTCTGGATCACGCTGTACAACACATTTACATGTTCAAAGCGAGGCGTAATTTTACATCCCGAGAGCATCATTTCTCTCGATTCATATTTTAATTGCGAGTTCCAGACCTGTCGCCCAGGTTACCGACTTAGACACGGTATTCACGCCCGACTGGGTCGGGGGTGACCAAGTGCTGATGATGATGATACCCGGTTGTCATGGCAACCAGGCATCAATGCTCTTTACATGTGGAATAAAATCACCTCCCGCTCTCTATCCTCAACTTGGAGCAATGAAATGCGACATTTTTATTACATACAATTGTGATTCAGTTTCATTGAGATCTCTGAAACAATTCAATAAATTCCATAATTTTAGAAACTCTGAAAATCTGAAAATTAAGATTTTCATATAACATTTCTCAGTAAAAAACATATACATTTCAGCCCATGTCGTGTACGCATTTTTATTGCTCCCAGCGAGATGTGATTTTATGAAGCTACTTCCTTCCAATTCGCTTCCCCCCTTCTCGGTTGCCGCCGCCTGACGCCCGCCACGATCGAAAGCGACCACCGCGGCCGAAAACTCGCGCGCCGTCTTCGGCACGGTACCCATCCTCAACCGGGGCGGCCATCGGCAGCGGCCCTGAAAGGGGCCTTTGTGGAGAATGCAATCTCCGCTCGCGTTTAGAACTCGAGTGTTCTATTACCTGATGGTATGATCAGGTCTTGTCCTGTCCGTAACACATACAATATGCGCTTATTAAACACACTACGCGGATGATCGGTCGATCTATTTGCTTTGCCGATTTGGCGCAACGGAAAAGACGCGGCGGAAGATCTGCGTAATGTGGCGCCGGCCTAAAATAATTATTATTGTTTCGTTTTTTTCCTAAAAATTGTATTTTTCTTTGATTTTGAATAAACGCCATTTTGTGACGTTGTGTATTTTACGAATGTCTATTTTGATAAATTTATTTGTACGTTAGTTTACATTTTTTGCTTTTTATCGTGTCGTATACTGCTTAATAACTTGTTTAAGAAAAAACGAATTTGCAAAAAATTCCCTACAAATGAGATAATTTTTAGACTATGGGCAGTACCACAACGATTGGGACGCCCTCCTTTATTCTCCAGATAAGTTGGACGGACTATACGAAATTATTTTTTTGTATATATTAAGGCTGGTCATCCGTCTTACAAACTATCAAATGTGTCAAATTGCGTCAATAGATCTTGCCCTTTTAAGACGTGAGCGAGGTGCCGTCTGAAGAAATATTTCACTTTCGTCACATATTTACGTATTCGTTGCTAAAACAGTAAGGTTTTGGTAGAAAGAGATGGTCATATATTCTTTGATTTCGAGCGCCAGCAGAATACCAGGCGTCCCCGTAGAACTGTCAAAATGTTAACTTATTTTAACTTTTGACAAATGCTCGTATATTATTCGAGTCGAATTATTATTTTCCGTAAATAATTTAAGAAACATATTAACAATTCTGCACTCCTTTTGAAATCATTGCATATCTTAATATGACGATCACAAAATGCGCATATCTTGATCATTTGTATCGTGTGACACCACATATGTTGAGATGTTTATTATTTTAACTTTCAAAAAATTCATGTATTTTATTTAAGTCCAATCAATTTCTGTATAGAATTTAAAAAACATATTAATAATTCTAAAATACTTTTGAAATCATAATGCATACCGTAATATTAAACGAAAAATAATTACATAATAGACGACAACGTGCATGCGCATGACACATACAATCTTTATCTTGACCCATATAGAATCTTGAATTATCAAGCCAGACTAAACATAGCAAAACTGAGTTAGTGACGCATGTTCAAAGCAAAAAGGAATGAAACTGTTCGACAAATTCTTATAAAAATCTTATTATATGGGAGATGTCAATTGCTTTTGAGCGTATAATATAATAATAAATCATATAAATGTCAAATTTGGCGTAAAAGTATATTTCATAGTGAAATAAACGATAAGAAATATTACACTGGCCTCTGCCGCGGCCGATGGCATTCACAGAATATAGACACGGCATTCTGGTTTATAACAATGTTTTTTTTCATACATTGGAATTTCTATTTTAAAATAATAATTAACGTGTTTTTAATGAAAAATGTAACTTTTTAATAATAAATACAATATATTATTTAAAATCATCTCTTTACATGAATAAAAAGTGTTTTAAAATCACCAAAAGACGTAAAAATTTGTTTCAAATATAAAGATTTATAACATTATTAATATTGAACATTTATTTCTAATTATTTTAGTAAGGTTTATCTATAAAAAAGCTGGTTTTAAAATTAATCTCGCCTAAGACTCTAAAAACTAATTTTTTGGCCGCACCTTGTCGATTAATGCTTATATTTTCATAATTATTGTAAATAATTTTCAGTTTATTACTTTTATATAAGAACAAATGTTTCATCTACGCTTAAAAAAATGTAGAATGGCATATACATTCTGATAATAATAAGAATAATAAAAACCCTAATTTTCATAAAAAAAAACGCCAGAATATGTATTTGCGGTGAATAGACCCATAATTTGGGACAGGGAGAAGAGTGTGATATGGAAGTTCTTTCAGATAATCCGCGTGACGCGCAAAGTATGCGACGCAATGTGCGAAGCGACCTTATCGATTAGATGCGGCCTGTCAAGGAAAGTAGCAAGAGTTTTCAAAACAACTAAACGGACATATTTACACGTTTATTCAAAATTTATACATTATTCCTTATCAACTAGAAAAATAATTACTAACTTAATAACTGATCCTAGCCTAAACACAAGCAGTACCGACCGCACATAAGTTCATTGTATTCTTTTCACCTATCAACACAAAAAAAACACACGTCGTAGTTGCTATCCGCGGCTTTCGTGGCCGCGGGGTGGCCGCGTGTAGCAGGCTGCGCGAGGAGTGCACGTGGTCTAGGTCGCACGCGCTCATGCGTCCGGTCGCGGGATCCGCGATTGATTGGAGATGTCTGGTCTGCATCGGGAACCTTTCGCTCGTCTGGTCGCGTTCACTGTCGCTGGATCCATCGCCCGGAAAGTCCGAGGGCAAGAGCCCGGGGAGCGCAAGCTGTACCACTGGCCGCGGTGGTCGATGCTGGACAAGGGTTGAGGCTTGGGCGCGTGGCCTCTATATATGTCTCGAAAAACGATTAAAAAAACAGAAATTTCGTACTGGGTCTAAAATGACCCACCACCGCCGGACGTGTTTTGCCTTGACCCACGGGCTTTACGGGTTAAAAATAATAATTAAACCCTATTTGTTTGTGATTAAAAAATTTCGTTGATTGTCTATGTCTATTTTCTATATTGTCTATTGCTGAGAATTTTGACAGATGTCGATGTTTAATTTCGGGTTTGTGTCGATTTACGTTTGGATGCATTAAAAACGGAAAATGTCTGTTCCTCCTCAAGCATTTGTTAACCGCAACAAAAAGCACTTTTTGGGAATTCCAGCACCGCTCGGATATGTTGCGGGAGTCGGAAGAGGGTAATCCTTTTTATATTTTAAAATATTGTTTTTTGTGTACTTTTAATACTTTATAAAATAATAATTTTACTATTCATTGTAATATTTTTAGTGCCACTGGATTCACAACTCGTTCTGATATAGGACCTGCGCGAGATGCCAATGATGTATCGTAAGTTTTTGTTTTTTTTTAAATATTTTCATGCTCGTGTTCAGAAAGACAAGAGTATGAAAAGTAGGAGTATAAAATCACAGATCAGTCTTTCTTATCACTTCATTGCGATGTCATCTTATTTTTTTCGATTCAACTGATGTTTCTGAAGCTTTCTAAGTTTTCCAATGGTTCTATATCTTCCCCTGTCCTTTCTAATAACCAGAATGCTTGTATCCACGGAATTAAATACAATAAAATTAATATCATAATACACATGTTAAGATTTTGATCTGGAGATGAATTCAGAGATCAGTCGCCTAGAACCACAAATGCCTACAAATATTTATTTTGTTTTGACTTGCTGGGGAGATTCAAATTCACCCAACTGATAAATGAATCATCAACAGTCAATGGCCTGATATTTGACGAAATACGGTGTGTATATGGGGGACTACGAAAGCCGAGAGTTGTCTCCAAAGAATTTCATAGGAGCATAATCCTTATCTCAGAAATACACAGGTCATAAAAGCAAACCTGTAGCATGAAAGTTCTGAAAAGCTTTATTTAGTTAAGTCATTATTAAACTTTGATAATTCTAAAATTAAATCTGAAGTTGTATAAATTAAATTATTACTTGAGCATATTATTATTTGTTGGGTGTTAACATAAGCTGTGTAAGGTTTTTCGATAAAAGTCGCCTGCTCTTGACTCGAAGAATTTGTCATTCGAAGGAGATGTCGAAAGTACTCACTTTAGTTTACTCGACAAACCATTTTGATGGCCTATAATTAAATCAAATAATAAATTTAACATAAAAGCAAATACAATATCTTGTAGAGCAGAAATTCTTCATTCCAATGAAGTATACCTTTACTAATCTGTTTTACACTCTTTAATGTTATATTCACAGTGACGATAGACATGCTCCACCTCCCGTAAAACGTAAAAAAAATGATGAAGAAGATGATGATGAGGATTTGAATGACTCAAATTATGATGAATTCTCTGGGTACAGTGGATCACTATTTTCAAAGGTAATTAGTTATTTTGTTACAGTATAAAAGTATATTTAATACAAGCATACACACACGATTGTGCACATTGGGTTAAAAGTAGTTATTTAAACTAAAAACATACTTACCTTTTTTTAAATTTAAGGGAGGCTCCGTCTTTTTTACTTGTCAAAGCCTGTATGCGTGCACTTCACTCATCATACACAAGCGTAACAAATATAAATATCTCAGTTATAAAAGTAGTTATTTTATTGTAAGAAATAAATTATGATTGCTACACTGGCACCCAAGATGTATGCAATCATGTACAAAATTCTTTTTCTTGTCATTATTTACAGCATAGATTTGTTTACATTTTTCATTAACAAATTATTTTGAAAATGTAAAAATGGCAGTGTTTTGTGTTGTTCCGCAAAGTGACTCACACAGCTGGTGGATAAATGGAACCCCCCGGGGTTATCTGAAACGAAATAGTCCATTTTTTTTCTTATTAAACAATAATGTCTATGGCATAGCATATAAAAAAAGTTTTTTTGTGCAAGTGAGAGCATTCGAAAACAAATGGCGCATCTTATCAAAAAAGCACGTTTCTGATTGAAATATACATTTTTGACATTTTTACTTTTCTATCATATCTCTCTCCAAAATTCCAATATGTCATATAGAACAGGTACCTGCTATACAGGTTTCCAGTATATCTGCTCTATTAATGCACCCATACTAAAAATCTCATTACACCGAAAAGGACCCTATTCTTAGATTCGAAGAAAAACTTTAACTAGGCTTTCACAATCGCAAGGCTTCACACTACTACCTACAGCAGCGTAGTATCAACCACCTACCACGCTAGCTTCGAATTGCTATAATTTAGCCAATTTTTGGAAATTTTGATGAGTAATAACTTAAATTATTCTCAAAACTTGGAGCTTTAAATTAAATCAAAAAAATAATTTTTGAAAATATCAAGGTAGCGTAACCTCTTAAGTGTCGGTCCTCACAAAGCAAACATGAATATGCCCATGTCCGCATGTACCCATATAAAATAAAAATCATATAGATTTTTAAAAATATATTACAACTTATTCTTAAATAGGATCCATATGACAAAGACGATGCGGAGGCTGATGCCATTTATGAGGCAATTGATAAAAGAATGGACGAGAAGCGCAAAGAATATAGAGAAAAACGACTCAAAGAAGATTTGGAAAGATATCGCCAAGAAAGGTAAGAATCAATTTTCAAAATTAATTGCTTTGTGTATAGGAATATGATGGTCATTGCAGTTTTCATTATCAAGGATTTCTCATTCTTACCAAATTAATTTGTTAGTGTCATATTAAAATAAAATTTAATAATTAATGATTGGCTCATTTTTCAGACCGAAAATTCAGCAACAATTTTCTGATTTAAAACGTGAGCTGGTCACTGTCTCAGAGGATGAATGGGCCTCCATCCCCGAAGTGGGGGATGCCCGGAATAGAAAACAGCGAAACCCCCGAGCTGAAAAGTTTACTCCGCTGCCTGACAGTGTGCTGTCCAGGAACCTGGGTGGTGACTCCTCGGCCTCGATCGATCCCACCTCAGGACTGGCTTCGATGACTCCGGGGGTCCTGACACCAGGGATGCTCACGCCTACAGGTTAATAGACCGTCTTACCCATGCATCATTACTTAATTCTATTTGACTTGAACAAAACATTAAATTTTAGTTTATATATCTGTTTTTAGGTTTCATAAATTTTTCCAAGCTTTGTTCTGGAGACCATGAAGTTGGTCTTATTTTTTATAGCGTTAGGGTACGAACATGCCAAAGATGCTTCACTGCGATACCTCGCGGTCGCGGTTTAGCTCGCTATCTCGATGTCACCTCCATGTAAAACAAATACACGCTAGTAGATACGCACGCACATGCCGAAAGATACCTCACTGCGATACATCGCGGCCTACATGGAGGTTTAGCTCGATGCTTTCGTGATAACAAAATATTTTGTTTTCACATCGCGGTCGACCGCGAGCAGCGATGTGTTCTGGCTCGTGATTGGTCATATTCGCCTCAGCCTAGCGAATCTGTCCAATCACGATCCAGATCACATCGCTGCTCGCTGTCGACCGCGATGTAAAAACAAATGGATCTGTCATCTGTCATTAATCCCGTATTGCTCATGTCACGATCGCTATAGTTATCTTTTAAACTGTTTTTACTTGATAAATACTGTGAATTGAATTATGGATAAGGAGGTGCTAATTGATTTGATTTTTAATATTCCTGCTTTGTGGGATAAGCGGGAGAAAAATCACCACAACAAATAGCGAGTATCGACATCGAGGTGCGACTGAACCGACATGTTCGCACCGCCATCCATGTAAACAGCGAGTATCGACATCGAGATAGCGAGCTGAAACCGCGACCGCGAGGTATCGCAGTGAGGCATCTTTGGCATGTTCGTACCCTTAGGCATTTAGCTTGGTTTGAAAAGTGATAAGAATATTGATGTCACATGATTTCCATGTACACATCTTTTTAAAAATAAATAAACATTTTACCTAATATTATTATTTTGTAATCATTTTTTTTGCGTACCAGTAACAATCGCACTAATTTAAAGTTTTATTTATTTTAGGAGATATGGATCTTCGAAAAATTGGGCAAGCGAGGAATACATTAATGAATGTAAAATTATCTCAGGTACGTTACATCAGATATTATAGGTACTATAATAATAATAGCCTTTATTCAGACAATATTTTTTTGTGTGCTTGTGACAAGTTAGACTTTCACACCATGACAGTTACATCTGTATGCCTTTTGGCAAAGGCCTCTTCCGGTTGCCTCCATTCCTCCCTATCTTTTGCTATTATGGTCCATGCGCCACCTGCTGTAGCCTTGATCTCATCATTATAGGTACTGATTATTTTTAATTAAACTTTCAACCCCTTCACTTCTACAAAAGGTTGCAGTTAGGGATGGGTCGTCGACGTATTTACCGTTTTTTGAATTCGTCAACTAGTTGACGCGTCAACTTTATTACGCGGGCGTCGCGGACGTTCTATCTAAACATCGGGACGATGGTCAACTGTCTACGGTTCGTCGTGACGCTGCTCGACGCCTCAACCGTTGCCGGTACATAATTTAAAAATACTTTACATTTAAGATGTTATCTAGAAATTTATTGAAGAATACATCTTTCAAAGTCAGGCTTTCACTTTGTGGTGAAATTATTAATAAATAAATATATTTGTATTATTTGTCAACTTTAGTTTAAGGCTCAATCTGAGAAAAGGAACATTGTTCCCGAAACAATGTAAAATACCAATAAAAAGTGGTGTAAACAAAATAATAATGGATTTATTTTTTATCTATAAAGTTGAAAATAGGGAATTTTTAATAAAAATTAATTAAATCTAAATTCAAGATTATATTACATATATAATAATTAATGTTGGACTGCTGAATAAGGACCTAGTTAGGTATAGAAAATTTTATTCCCTAGAAGTTTGTTTATCATTTATATGCTAAAGTTGAAAAGTAACGAAATAACACAATAATTAATTTTTACCATACCTTTTCAGGTAGACATAAAAAGTCGAGATCGATCAAATAAAATATTGATTTTAGAAAACTACCTAGCCGGCCTGTTAATTAATAATAGTTCAATAAAAAATAAAATAATTAAACAGAATTTTTTTATTTTATACAGCGTAAAATTGGGAATTCACCGAAACGTCGCATGTGCACATCGCAAAAAATCAAGTAAAAAATAATAGATAATAGCTTATTAAGACTATCTCTCCCTATGCATGCATTCAAATTTCAAATCTGTGTCATAGTTCGTGTACACAGATCTGCACCCTATGATCGTGTACTTTAGAGTTGAAATGAAATTACCCGTCGAGCCGTCTATGGCGTCTACAAGTCGGCAGCGAGAGATGAGTGAGAAATAAACGGAGACGTTTTGTCTTGCTCTCGCTCGTCGCTTTGCATGTTGAATCTCGAATCGTCCACCGTCCGCGGCGTCCGCCGTCCACCGTCTACGAATTCAACTAGTCCATGCGATAAACGTAAACCATCGACGCGTCGATGCAACGTCAACGGTTGATTTCAACTAGTCCGTCCATTCAACGCCCATCCCTAGTTGCAGTACAATACGGTATCTTCTCACTAGAGCAATTTTAATTAAGTTGACTTTGAAATTTTATTATAAAAGCTTTATTATCATCCTCTTGCAGTTGGTGTGTCTGAAAATTTTCAGGTAGCGTCTCAGGATTGAGGAAATCTATTTTAGATCCTTTTATTTTTAGAACAAAAAAGTTCTCATTCCAAGTTTTTCATAAGCCATTTAAGCATTAAAAAAATGCAGTTCCAACCTTTTACACCAGAGATATTTAGAGATATTCTAAAGCACATTATTCAGAATATATTTTCTAATAATCATACAATTTTTCCATAATTCTTGTTCTTCTCTGACTTGAATCATTTTGGTTACCCAATCATATTATGTTTATAGGTTTCTGATTCGGTGACTGGCCAAACGGTGGTCGATCCCAAGGGTTACCTTACTGATTTGCAGTCCATGATACCTACATATGGGGGAGATATCAATGACATAAAGAAAGCCAGGCTTCTGTTGAAGTCCGTACGAGAAACCAACCCTAACCATCCCCCGGCGTGGATTGCTAGTGCTCGATTAGAAGAAGTTACAGGTTTGTTCGTAATAATGTTGTTCTCTCATATAGCAAATAATTTTTGCATACACATAGGTACATGCCCTGCTGTTCAATGGTCTGATTAGAGTCTATAAGTAACTGATAAATTTTTAGAATGCCTGCAGCAACAATATTTTGAGAATCTTTTTGCCATGGATTGCACTATGTCAACTAATCTAGGGTGTGTCAATTTCTTCATCAATTCGAAGTGAAAATTCAGTATGAAACTGAGTGCTGAGCAAAAACTTTCACATACTAGGTATAACTCTAATTTGGATTTGAAATAAATCTAATATGTTTTCAATATCTTAAACTTGATTCTATTACGAGTTCACTACTGAATTTGAAAAATTAGGTATTGTAGCATCAGGGAAAAGGTCAAGAATCTTCAGAATTGTTTCAAAATTTTTAATTCAGTAGAGGATAGAGTTCTACTCTCTACTGTTTTGACACTCAACTTTCGTTTCATCCATATATCTCATATATATATACATCTCCGTCTCACGCATCATTAATTTTCTCGATTATCAAGGCTTTTCACATGATCATCATTGAGTTCTGCTTTCCATCTAGTACACCTCTGGTCCTATCTAGGCTTCCCCGGATATCTCCACATCCGGTCCTCAACCAGACCACCTAATAATGTTCCTAACACTAAGATTAGCATTATACTCTCTCCTATTTTGTTCATTTTACCATAAATGAATCTGCCACATATATTTTTATGCGTTAATAAAGTCTTGCCAATAAATTAATTTAACTGTTGTGACATGTTGAATGTTCAGCATTTTGGAAATGAGAGTAAACTTTTAGAAATACTCATTGGATAAGCATAAATCTCACTACATTTCTTCAGTATGGTATCTAATCACAACAAATATAATATCATAGAACACACATCCATGCGTGAGGCTCAATTAAAATGTGTTACATATGTGCTCATTATTCTTCATCATACATACATAATAACATAATATATTTTGATTGACAGGCAAAGTTCAATCTGCCCGTAATCTTATAATGAAGGGCTGCGAAGTGAACCCAAGCAGCGAGGAGCTATGGCTGGAGGCAGCCAGGCTCCAGCCTCGGGACACAGCGAGGGCTGTCATAGCGCAGGCCGCCCGCCATGCCCCTACTAGTGTTAGAATATGGATCAAGGCAGCCGACCTTGAAGTGGAAATTAAGGTATGATTATATCAAGTATTCACATAATTTTTTATTTTGTTGAGCAGTATAATTGAGCTCAATATAAGACAATAAAAATATTATTATACGATAAAAAATAAGTAAAAATAAGTGAATATCTTTTACAGGCTTTTTACTTTTTTACAGGCAAAACGACGAGTCTACCGTAAGGCTCTTGAACACATACCAAACTCTGTACGGTTATGGAAGGCTGCCGTGGAGTTGGAGAACCCCGAAGACGCCAGGATACTTTTGTCCAGAGCGGTGGAATGTTGTCCCACGAGTGTGGAATTGTGGTTGGCCCTGGCCAGGCTGGAGACATATGAGAATGCAAGAAAAGTTCTAAATAAGGCGAGAGAAAACATTCCCACCGACAGACAAATTTGGGTAACGGCAGCAAAATTAGAAGAAGCAAACGGTTTGTTTTATGATTAATAACCCTCTTGAAATCGGAAGCATTCTTGCCAGGAATTTTTGAAACCAATATATTACACCAAAATATTTAAAATCCAATATTAAATTATTGAAAAGATATATAGTAAAATGTACATATGTAGGTTAGGAAAGGAAAATTGACAAATTACATGGTATATTACCATTTTTAGAAACACAAATTTAAAAAGGTTATAAATTTTTTCATTAATATTTCCATTTTAAAATTATTTTTATTCTTCTAGCTGTTATAATTATTTTTCTTCTACCTATTTTTATTATTTTAGAACTTTTTAAATTATAGGTATATTTTTATATTTCACGACACTCATTGTATATATTTATATTTCACAATACCCTCATTCTTTAATTTTTTAATGATATGTATAATTAAAATAAAACATCACTTTGTTTTCACCACATTATTAGATTATACAATCTACATGTTTCGAGAACAATGTTCTCTGCTTCGGGATTGTTTGTGTACTCTACATTGTTCTATACTACTCTGAAGAGAATATTGTTCTACTATTGAACTACTAAGAAGAGAACATTGTTCTTGAAATATGTAGGTTGTATAATCTAATAAAGTGGTGAAAACAAAGTGATTTGTGTTTTATTTTAATAATAATGTCACCACAAAGTTCAAGCCTTCATTCAGAAGACAAAATATTCTTCGAACTTACATGTATAATTTTTTATTTATTATTAGATATTTTTCCTATCTCTATATTATATATTATTTGAAAATTGTATCTGATTGCTTCAATGATTGACAACTGATTTTTCGCAATTTGAAAGGCAACTATCGGTACCAGCAACAATTATATCTTAGTTACCAATGATTGGTACAATTAGATACAAATCCGAAAATAACCGATTAAAATAACAGTTTGACCATCACTAATTCTCTTCATCTTCTGCTTCACATGTGTAATTGTTTATGTAATATGTACTTACATAACAGATCAGGTCTTGCACACTCCACCTGGTTATGCTGGAATAAAAAATATTATTATTATTAATTTTCTATTTTGTTTATCAAAAGAAAATAAACGTTGAGCTTGTTGTATTTTTGTAACTGATTTACTACTAAAGAGTAAGGATTAAATGAAAGCTGATAATATAACACATTCTTATTGTGAAGTTGCAATTTTTTCAAAACAAAGTTCTGTGAAATTGAAACCAAATTAATTAATCAATTAGAAAGACATACAGAAAAATCAAATCCACGAAAAAATATTTGGCTGCTACCGGGATTCGAACCATGGATCTCCTATCCGGGGCAGGCGCGTTATCCAATTACGCTATATATATTTCCGTGAATATACCTTAACTGAGACTTAAGTTTCATTTTATTAATTGGTTAACATTTATTATCCATTTTTAGAGCAATCCACTTTTTCTGGTAGGGTAGGCACAAACCGGATAGGAGGAGACCCGTGGTTCTAATCCCGGTAGCAGCCAAATATTTTTTTGTGGATTTGACTTTTCTGTATTTCTTTCTAATTGATTAATTAATATGGCTGAAAATATCATTTAGTCTTTAAATATTCATTACTAAGTTTAGTCAATTTTCATTCACAGTTCTTATCGAGTCTTTAATTGATCCCTTCCGATCCGAATTCTTTTTTTTTCTCAATAATTTATATTTATTTTTACTGAAGAACTAGGGGAGTTTGATAATAAATTAGTGCAACATTGGTCAAATATATTGTTAAACATTTATTTTGTGAAAATGCATTTGTTGTGAATTTATAAATGTTTAGAGTAGTGAAGATATGTATATTATAGATATCTCACAGAGACAAACTTATATTTTTTTTATGAAAAAGTAAGTATGGAAGTCTTTGGGTGTAGGGCTTACGACCAATCCTACAGCTGGCTTAAGTGATCACTTTATACAATGTAACGTTCACCACTTCCACCCGTGATACATAGAATGCCACGTCTATCAAATTTTTGGAAGTTGAATATATTTTAATTTTTCAACCTGTTTCATATATTTGTTCAAATAATCATTAGATTAGCGCGACTGGCATCCAAAGCTTTTTCATTTCCCTTAATTAAGATGTCACTAATGAGACTTCAATTTTTATGATTAGAATTTTTTAGCAATATCCTTTATATATGTGTTGTAAGCCCTATGAACACCCAAAGACTTCCATATCTACTTTCCCATAAAAAAAAAAAATATATCTTGATTAATGATGTCCCTGTGACAAAATCCAGGACTGTTTTTTGAAAAATTTGGACAAAATCAATATTTAAAGTAGTGTATTGATGTTTTGAAAGCTTCTTACTAAATTGTACTTCGAAATTCAATTTTTTTTTTAAATGTTGGTCCCCCAATTTCGTTTTAAAGTATTTGTGCATTATTTTTTTATAAATTATTGTATTTTTCTAACTTTACTAATGGTTTTCTGTCTTCTGATAGGTAATATTAACATGGTTGAAAAGATCATAGATCGTGCCATCAGTTCATTGAGTAGCAACGGGGTTGAGATCAACAGGGAACATTGGTTTAAAGAAGCCATGGAAGCCGAAAAGTCTGGTGCAACGCAAACTTGCCAGGTTAGTACATTAAATTTTCTCTTTTTCACAGACGTAAACCATCACACTATACAAAATTTCCATAGAGTACCCGGAGAACAGAATGGCACACATTCCTATTCTAATCCATATATTTTTTCCCTTTTATATCCCTTTGCCTTACAATGTATATTTGTTGTCATATGCAGTTACTCTGTTTGATCGTCTTCTGTATTGGAACCATCTAGATAAACTTTCCTTCATACTATTTGTTATGTTTCCTTTGACTTTTACTTTATATTCTAATGTCTTTTTTATTTATTTTATTTCTTATAGTGTGTACATACATTTCATGAATACAATACAATTCATACATACAATTCATTCATACAATACATTCATACAAATAAACGTTTTACTCTCCATAAAAAAGCTGACACTCGTGCTTACAGGAGGAGTAATCACATCAGTTCATTTCACGGATGTTAAAATTGTAATATAAGTTATTAAGAATATTGAGAACAAAATAAATAAATATATATAAAGTGAAGCTCATGCGAATTTCAAGAGGTTTTTTATTAAATTCTTTAGTTCATTTTTAAATGACGTAATAATGTCTTGAATTTTTTTTAATTTTTCGTGTAATGAATTGAATACTTTAATTCCTACAAAGGAATAACGGTTCTGGGCTGCGCTTGTTTTATATTTGGGTGTGTGTAGATTTAGCAATGATCTTGTAGACCTGGAAGTTAGAGAATCTATTATTAGTTTTTCTTTAATGATTTTAGTATTGATATTTTTTTTTAAATTTCTATAACCAAAAATTCTTGGAATAATCGATTTGTTATGCTTTTTGTGCTAATAAAAGTTATATATGATCCTCGTTATATATGTTATATATGATCCTCCCCACCCAATGATACGATATTATAGCATTGATTAAATTAAAGTACACAGTTTTAATATTCTTTGGTGATAGAATATTTTTGAGTCTAATAAAAATATATATAATTTTTCTAACTCTTTTGACCATAGAGTTTATATGTGACTTCCATTTCATATTATATTATCTATTAAAATGCCAAGATATTTTATTTCTTGTGCTTTTTTTATCGATTTGCAAGTTTGTGCGCTTATAACTTAGAAGGTCACAGCGGTAACACAATATGTTTTATAGCTATTTAATGATAGGATATTAGTGAATTAATGAAGTAATTTTTATTTTACAAAGTATGCTTGTTTTAATCACTTCAAATACTATGTTACAGGTTATTGTACGGTCAATCATTGGGCACGGAGTCGAAACTGAAGATCAAAAACATACTTGGATGGAAGATGCTGAACATGTAGGTTCACCGCAATTTAGTTTCATTAATGTATAATTAATATATCTGATGGGTACCACCTTTTATACCCTGCTATTAAAAACTAAAAGTGCAACATTTATTTTAAAAATATTGAGTTTTTATTACTATTCAATTTTTATCTAAAATGTGGATGAACAGATCTAA